>LS997567.1:44906694-45179194 GCA_000469685.2 Haemonchus contortus | reverse complement strand
AGGTCTTTTCAGATCGATTAACGCAAGACCTAAAGGCATCCTGTACTCTCAAAATTCTTTAATTAGTTTTGGGGATGTGTGGACGTGTTTGGCTAAACTGAACCTTCTACGTGACCCTGCTTGCTCCCATGACTTTTCTTCAACTTCTGCTTCCATTCCCGTGAAGTTGACCCGTGTGAAGTGTTGTAAGCAGTAAGTTGTCGGGTAATAATTGTAATAGTTATTGAGTGACAATTGTCAGTATCCTTTTAATCTCTTCTTTCAACAGCAGCACAGTATAGCTCGCTTTTCAAAACGTGAGCACTCTGCAATTTGGCAGGTATCGCGTGAAGGGCCGACCCGGGTTCTGAACATAACTGAGGATGCTCTAATGCCATATTCGTCCTGCTCAAGATGGTAGGTAGGCAGGTAGACGTTTGGTCTTGTACAGGGTGTCCCAAAATTATTTGCGCCGATTTATAGCAATATATTTGAAACTTCTCAACTGCGAAAGACGATGGAATTTCTATGCACGCCAGCTAACACTGTGTGCTACAACATGCTGAAGTCGCATTCCAAAATATCCCCCGTGAGCGCGAATAGAAGTCAAAGTTTGCTTTCGACTTGATCGCATGTGGCACGCAGGTATCCTTCTCCATTTCTTCCCAGCCGTCCTCCAGCTTTTGCATTCTAGGACTCCATACTGGGACTGCGAACTCGACAGGTCCTCTTTTAATCAGGGACCATTTGTGGGATTCAAGTGAGTCAAGTTCTGGAAAATAGGATAACCATTCCTCTTCATCAATGAAGTCGGGCAGCTGTTGTCGGCACCACTCGCGGGCAAGCTTGGCTCTGTGGGCTGGGGTAGCGTCCTGCTGGAAGGACTATGAGTGTTTCAGAAAACGTAATCGGATCAATGTTTTATTTACTTCCATTAGTACGCCGATTGAGTACTGGTCTTGGTCAATTTTCACGCCTGCACCAAAGAAACCACGAGCGGCTTACCCTTGCCAGTGATTTCCTCGAAAAACATCATCTTACTGTTTTGATAGCGACCTTTTTGTGAGATATTACATGCTGGATGTTTCTTTCCGGAGCGCGAACGTTTTGGCTGTTGAGGGATGGTTTTATCGTAAAAAATTTTTTAGCCAGAGAAAACGACGAAGGGTTGCGTGTCATCACTCAAGTGGGTCTGCGCCTTTCTGCATTTTTTGGCCCTGCAGAATCTATTGAGATCGGGACTGGAGCATACGATAGGAATGGTAGTGAGGCTTCTGTATGGCATTCTTCCATCGCGATAACTCCTGTAAGCCGTGCCCGTTGACTTCCTTTTGATGGGTCACCCAGGATCCCGACCGATTGGCATTTTAATAGACCTATCTTCAGAAACATTCTACCTTTCTATCTTTCCTGGTTTGTCTCTGGATCAATCTTCTTTTCTATATCGTTTAATAGCCTTCTATGCGGTTATTAGAAAATTCCCAAAGAATTTCATAACGCCCTTCCACTTCTCGCGCGTCAATGATTGCAATTGGCATTGAATGAGCCTCCTCCATCTGAAAGATAATAGGAGTTCCACATCAGCAACCATGCATATTGCAAGGAAACCTTCTTATGCAACTAATTAATAACAGGTAATGTGAATTTGATAGGTTATTTCTACCTTAAAAATTACTGAACTTTGGCGCAAATAATTTTAGGACACCCTGTAGTTAGCAGAGCTCCAACAAATTTCGCGAATGCTACCCCCAGCCTCGACGGCTCTGGCAACATTCTCTGCTCTTCTCTCTTTCAGATCAATCTTCCTCGCTTCTCTTCTCTTCGCAAGTTTGGACTATTGTTGACAATTGCGTGTAGTTCGCGCGTCTCCACGCTGCCATATCAGCTCGAAAGATTTCGATGAAAGACGTGTCTTGGCTACTTATACATCTCTACTCTTGTAGCACTCTCGTGCAGATGTTCGACGAGCAGGCCGTATTCCTCATCTGATTCCTATTCTATTCCTTTTAATTAAATTCCATGTACGGCTTTCTATGGGCCTCGGCATAATTGTATCACTGACTTTATTGTTCCTTGAACCCTTCATGAGGCTAGTAAGTATGCTTTGTTAGACTGACGTCTCTGCGGAATCGCTTTCTTTAGAGCCTGAGAGGATCGTAACAATCTGTTTATCGATCAAATGTCTCCATCAATCCACTAGAGCTCAAAGCTATCAAGGCACGCAGGTGATCGAAAGGAGAACCGCTCACCGTAGCTTTGTGGAGTCTTCTAAGCTACTCAGTAAGTGTTGGTACCGGCCGACCAGTGTCAGGTGGGGGTGTCCTCGTTCAAAGTCTCTGCGGGAAGGCCAGGGGTCTCATATAGTGCCGTGGCTCCCGCCTGTTTGCCAGGTATACCTCCCTACGATCCTTTTTGGATTGGTGACCTGTATCCAGAATGCCTTGACGGTTTTACTCGCGCACAATTGCAATATCTTTGCCACGACCTCCACGGTGACCTCAAAAACGCATCCGTTACGCTTCTGAATTTGGTGACCCCTCGAGGAAGTAAACCCTTCTAATCGACCATTTGAACGCAGGGGAAACAGAAGTGGCACAACATTGTTTCAAAGTAACGCTGTTGTGCCCAGTTCTTGAGAAGTACCTTTTGAGGAGAATAGTGAGTGGATCTATTTCAATTCGTGATTTTATTCGATCTAAGGTCAAAGCTGCCTTACAAAGGAAGTTCGATGACCTTTCCGGTTCGACATGTGGTTTTGAAGGGGGCTCATCGCGCATCGTTTCTGAACGGATTTCGGAAAATCATAAAGCCGACGCGACTAGTCAGCGACGTTCATCTAGGTCTCGAGTCACTGTATTGGGAGACTCCCTCTATCTGACTGCGTTCGCTCCATTTTGGAAAGGGGTCCAAGTTTCTCACCTCCATAGTCTATTTCCACAATTGTCATGCGAAAAGTATCCACAGTTGTCGTGCGAAAAGTGTAGTTTAAACGAACTTCGAGATCGACTCCGTTGTAGGGCTAGGTGTGACAAAGGCTCCTTGGTGGCAGAACAAGTAAGAAATGTGCTCAACGTTCAATTTTCCAGCCACTTTCAAACAAAAGAAACCACACCTTGATTCAGGTGATAATTTCCGGGTTTGTGCCGACGAAGATTTCAAGGTACTGAGTAGGTACCGGAAGCAACACATTACATCTGACATTTCACGGGATCAAGCACGTGGTGTCATGGAACTTCGAGATCTAATGAAGTCTCGAGCTATAAGGTTATCCGTCAGTGATAAAGGAGGAGAGTTTGTAGTAATTCCCAGACAACTCGACTGTGAAATAACAGAACACCATCTGGGAGATACATCTCTCTATCGCCCAGCTTCTCTTGAGGAGTTCAAAACGCAGCTGCATAGACTAAACCGGTGTGGGTGCCGGTAGCACGGTCTGCAGGATTGAGTTCAACATTAATAACACGCCTCAAACTTGAGTCGCCTTGTTGTCCAGTCCTGCACCTGCTCATAGAGGCACATAATTTTTTGGATGCAGACGACCTAGCTTCGATCAATCTCATTTCCGTGGAAGTCCGTCCAATAAGTTGCGTGGGTTTTCCTGCTGACTGACCGAATCGCATGGTCTCCCAATACCATTATAGTGCACCTTCTCGACGTCATTCCTTCCCATCTCACTAATACCCAAATGTTTTTGAATCTCCTTGGCGCACTGCACCCCAGTGATCCGTGCGTTATCCAATTCTTTAACGTAAAACCTCTCTATACAAATGTCAGCAATGGGCCTGCTTTGAAAGCTATATACGAGCTTCTTAGTCAGCACCACAAGGATATTGGTATGCTAGGGCTATCTGTATCCTAACTGATGACACTCATGAGAGTGCCTTACTTGTAACATTTTCAAGTTGTCAGGAAGGTATCTCGCACAGGCTAGAAGCTCAGCTAAGGGGCAGCGATAGGCGTGTGTTTTGGCCATTTCATTTATGGCCAAGACTGAAGCGCCTGTAGTGGAATATAGCCCTTACTTTGCCACAGGTATATCGAAGATTGCTTCGTAGTCTGTGCTACGCAGGAAGAAGTAGATGTGTGTTCCGGCCTACTGAATTTGCAATCAGAGCACATCAAGTTAACATGGAAAAAATCGACCAAAAATTGGCTTCCTTTTTCAAATGTTTAAGTGAGATTACAGGGCGACATTATTGTTACGAAGTGGTACAGAAAGCCTAGCAATAAGAACATCATTGTCCATTATCACTCAGCTCATCCTTTCTGAATAAGACGAGCAGTCGTTAGCAATATGTTCCGCACTGCTAGAAAGGTCTGCACTTGATAGGGTGAGCGGAAAGAGTCGCTTAATATGGCACGCGGTATAGCTTGGTAGAATGACTACTGTAATTTCCAACTTCACGAAGAACTTCTTCTGGCGGTGATCCCCAGGCAAGGTAGTACCTCGATTGAGGGAAAGATCCTTTTTTCTACTACAATTTATTTCTGATGAGGTGAGTGCCTCCATTAGAGAGTGTCTAAAAAGATTGGGTTTGGACAATTTGGTTGTTATTATAAACCCTTCAATCTAAAGAAGCGCTTGGTTCGAAGCAGGCTATACGATGGCCTATGTACAACCACAAACTGTGTGGTTTGTCTAGCTGGAAGGGAGGGTGATTGTAACATGTCTGGGGTAGTCTACAAAACTACTTGCCGTGATGGTGGTGTTGAGCATATCGGAGAAACGGCAAGACCACTCCACATGAGGGTTAAGGGGCACAAAGATGGTGTGAGGTGATCAAAAGAGTCGACTGCCTTGAGGAGTCACCGAATCCAAAAGCATAACCGTTTTTGAGGTCATCGTAGAGGTCGTAGCACAGGAGTCGCAATTGTGCGCGCGTAAAACCCTCGAGGCATTTTGGATACAGGTCGTCAGTCCAAAATTAATCGTAGGGAACAATGTCTCGCAATCACTCGTGAACTACGGCCTCGTATAAGATTAGCCTTCCCGCAGAGACTTTAATGAGGACATACCCCAGCTGACACTGGTCGGTTGGTACCATTACTTACTGGGTGCTTTCGAAGAATCCACAAAGCTGCTGTGAGTTGTTCTCCTTTCAATCACCTGCGTGCCTTGGGGGTCTCGAGCATTAGGGGGGATTAGAGGGTTGGTGGAGACGTTTGATCAGATAGATAGATTGCTACGATGCTTTCAGGCTTTGAAGAAGGCGATTCCGAAGGAAAGTCAGCCTATTAAAGCATACTTACAAACTTTGTGAAGAGTACAGGAAAACAATAAACTCAGTGATACATTACTAAACTGGTACTGTTTACCAGGTGACTCCCAGTTCCATCGCAATTGAGAGAGCTTCTGGAACTGCGAGTCGCTATGGATGGTGTGGATCGAAAAAATAGCTCGGACAATCTCTAGCTCTGCTAATTCCATTCCTTTCTCTCTTCGATTTTCTGTAAGTGATCTTGGGCTTGAAATCACCGACGATGACCATGCAGTAAATATGATCTTTGCTGTAGGACTTTTCGGTGCTATCTATTTCTACAGCGTAGTGTTACGCTAATTGCAACTACCGTAACACTACGCTTACTTTTATCCACTTTCATAGACTGACCAGGGTGATTCGCATGGAGTTTCATGTGAATAGATTCCCTACCGCTAGCTTTTCACTACTTGTTTTGAAATTGGCTGTCTGGTTCGTTTTTCATGTTAGGCTTTTTTTCTTACAGCTTACCCTTTACTTATTCCTCAGGTGCGCGTCCATTAAAGACTCAGTTCACGACAAATTTGGGTAGCCCAGATTATGACGAAAAATGGGAGATAAGATGGAAAATAGCGCGATGTAGGCGAAGGAACTACATGAATCGGAGTTCCGAAGTGAAAAAAGGCCTCGAAAAATCGTTGAAAAGGGGCTGGACGAGAATGAGACCAGAAGAATGAAGAAGAGTGGGGCGTTTGGACGAGCTACGCACAGTGCGTCATTGTATACGTGTGGGTTCTGGTGCAATATAGACTACGGTAAGCAAAAATCGATCTGCTTATAAGCATAAGTAAACAAAAAACTCTAGTTACAGCAAAACTAGCCCACCTTTTCAGCCCCTTGGGGTAGGAAATTGAAAAATGGATCGCGGCAGCAAAAAGAATAACAGAGGCAAAAAGAATGGGAGGAAAGCATCGCCTCATCATTCGGCGATCAGCTGATTGTGTGTGGGTCTTAGAACGAAAATTCGGAATCTGTATTGCCGCGACACTGACGTGACATCGATCGAGAGGCGGGAAAGCTAATCAAGACAGCAATAGGGCTTCGCTATGCCCTGATCGTCGAGATTTTGGGAGCGACAGAGACCCTTCAACCGTTAATAGGCGCCACTGAGTATTCCTAAGGAAAGAACTCAGTAACCATTTTTATCGTGAACCGTGCCTTTAAGACCACTTTTATCTACATCAACTATTTGAAACGATCAGCCGAACTGGTATAGGTTCTATGAATTAAAAATTTCATTTCATTCTCGAGTGTAAGGAAGGAACACGAAGAAAAAAGAGAAAAACGTCGTCTGGACATAAAATGTACAAAGCTATAATGCCTCAATATCAAAGTATTAACGAATTAACGGAAATTTTTCACTACATGAGCAACGCTCACTTTTCTGCAAAGTACTTAACCTTCCACACAACTTGTCTCCAAGCGAACTAGTCGAAAGGGGATTTCTTTCTGGTATTTTTCCAAGTATTGCAAATGTGGAGAGGTTGCATAGTTTCAGGAGTGTATGTTATGACAACACGTTTCTTTGTTTGCATACTCGTACGAGTTTCACCTTTACCAATAGTACACGAACATTTCTGGCAAATTTAATATTGTCATCACAGAATGTCATCTTCATCAAATCTCATTCGGACCATTGCTCAAAGTAACGTCAAATCTACTCAAACTAGACAACCAACACTAAAAAAATTGAAAAAGCTGTTGGGAGCGGATTTATTCACATGAAACCCACTCGAATCATCCTGGTCAGTCTATGAAATTGGATAATAGTACGCTTAGTGTTACGTTAGCTGCAATTAGTGCGCAGTTGCAGGCTGCGACCGGTGAGGAAATAGAGAGCAATCGAGCGAGCTTCTCTAGGTCCATAAAAGGCTCCATGCTTTTCGTCTTGGTAATTTGATGTTAGTGCTTAAGAAACGAAAGTTGTTAGAGCTGGGATCGAGCTACGTGTTCCCAATAGCAAACGTCCGATTCGGGTTTTCTAAGCTCCCGTACTGATCAATCTTCATGACCAAGTGCGTAGTACGAAAACTACTACACCGCCGACCCCTCTGCTGTTGCATGTCCCTGAACAGTTCCTCTCTACTCCAGCAACTACGTGTAGCTGGCAACGCTTTCTCATTTCAGTCACTTCGGCAACGTCGTAGCTGATTTCCTTAGTTTGCGTCATCAGATCTTCAATACACGATTCCGATACAAGGGTCCGTGTATTGAAAGTATGAATCGCCATCCAAGTCCTTCTTACAGTTAGCTTGTTATGTCTCTGAAATTTAAGCAGCCTCTCTCGGGTGGTAATGGGGGCCTCCCCCATGGAAATGAAGCTGATTTACAGTAGCGCTCAAGAGTCTTCGGTGAAATGGTTCTTCAGCCGTACTTTTCAGTCGTAACTTCTTTCCTACCGGATCTAATCAAGCGAAACCTCTATATTCGGAGCGCGGATGTATTGTGAACTTTTACCACTATTAACCTGCAGTCTGATCATGTTCCAGATGTTCCAAAGAGCATGAACTCAAAATCGACTGAAAATACAGATGATGGTCCTTCTAGAATCTCTTTCCTTTTTATCATGTCAGAAGTGTACGAGCGGTAACGCCGATCACAATAGATGAGAAAAACGCGCATAAGGTGCGAATAAGTGCAGACGCCAACAACTTTTGTTTTAGCAAAATGTGCTACCGTAACAAACACCTTACTCTACCTGTGGATATTGCAGCTTTGCAGTGAAATAGGGTTGGGTAGGGCGAAATATGCTCTAGTTAGACATATCCAAATTTCGTGTCATTCGGTCTACTAAGAAAAAAGTTATGAACGAAAAAGCGTCAAAGCATTTCACCGAAAACTTTTGAGCGCTACCATATATTACTGTTCCTTACATATAGGTCCCCGAAAAATTTGCAAGCTCTGACGTGGGAGCTGGATAGACCACAGGTAGCCAGTCAGGCTATCCCATACCAGACAAGAAGGTTATTTGAAGAGACGTTCCGCATCTCCTCCCGATCACTGCTCAAACACTCGAACACAGGCTTTTGGACGAGCCGATGTGCAGGATTTCACCTGCAGACTCTCCACAATGCAGTGATACGCTTGCTAGGATACAAGATTGACATCGACCCAGCACTCCGGAACAGGGATTCCATTCCGTAGATCCACCTTCGTCTTCGGGCAAATAACTTTGGATTCTGTTGCACCATTCGCTTCCCTATCCGCTATCAGTCACCTGGGTTTACGACACGTAGCCTCACCAGTAACCGGCTGGTGTTCCTTCAGGTAGAGAGAACCCTCAGCGAAGAAAATTGTTCGATCCATAATAGTGAGAATAAAGTTTGCCTATGCTACACGGTAGATTACCAGACTGCAATTGTTTTCTTAAAAGTGCACATGACTGATTAAATTAGATTAGTTATCTTTCCAGAAATATGGACGGCACGGCTCTATATGAAGCGGTTGCTGCAATCTATATTTCTCAATGTGTTGGTCTGGATCTTTCATTGGGCCAAATAATCCTTGTCAGGTGAAAACGGTTTTGGTATATCTCAAGTTCATATCATAAGCCTTAACAACATCAAAAAATTTTCTGCGACATGCATTTTCAAAATGGCATGAATCCTCTTCAAAATGATGACCTCTGAGAAAAGTGAACCTTCAAGGGCATTTATCAAACAACAAAGCAAAGTAGAACGAAAAGCATACAATACCTTTTCTGAATAGTAGAAACGCAAATGAAGAAAGTCGGAAATGTTTGTTTGAAAATGTAAAGTCGACTTTTATGGTAACTTGAATGTACATCTACTTCCAGCCTGACCGCAACACTAGCCAGCATTGGTGCTGCTGGTATCCCACAGGCAGGTCCGTAAGTAACATAACTTTTGATCCGTGCAGCCACGATTTCTAATTATCGTTAATTGAGAAAAGTTTTGATTAAGGAATTGTGACAATGATTATGGTATTGATTGCAATTGGGTTACCGTCAAATTTGTTCATCTTGATATTCCCGGTCGATTTCTTCCTGGACAGGATCCGTACTACAGTAAATGTCCACGGAGACAGCATTGGTGCTGCTGTGGTTGGAAAACTCTGTGAGAAGTACTTGAAGCAAGGTAAAAGCAATTATGTTGAACAGTGCGTGCCTGCTGTGCAGCCCACGTGCGAGTATTTTCGCCCTGTCTAAATCTGTTGTCAGCTCTGAAGGTGATGTGGGATATAGCATGCCTGAGGAGCATGAATAAGAGATAGAGAAGGCAACCTTACTGCTAATTATACTTCCCACAACTTCTATAAGACATTGTACTACAGGTGCTGGTCCGGAACGCAACGAGCAGGGGTACAGCATGCTTTCCACAACTGCTAGCCCAGATCCTTCAAAACGAATCAGTATTGGCAATCATCACTACGAAAATTCTCATATGTTGTGAATTTAGAAACTTGTTCCGATGATTCTCATTTATAGAACAGTTTTCCATGAGCGAAAATTTTCGAGTAACGTATATGTAGTCGTATAGTGACGTATGACTAAAACTCACCCTTCAGCATTTACATTCTCTTCTGAAAAAAACGAATTTGCTTTTGCCGCTTGCGACTCCGAAGGCAAAATGGTGAAGTTGCAACACCTTATAGATTCAGTCAGAGTCGAATCGCCAGTTCTCGTCAGGAGCGCCTTAGTTTTCGTTCCAGCTAGGTGTAGCAAACTAATTGTAAAACACTTGTGGTTGGGGCATACCATGTTGGGTGACTGGATGAAAGCATAGTTAATCGGTACAGCAATACTATAGGCGCAAGGCAGTGGATTGCTCTTCACCATTACAGTTATGTAGGCAACTTGCACACTGTCTGAATGCGACCTATTCATTCTGAATACAAATGTGCATAAGCGATCTCTGAGCTGTCCGTCATACTGGAAAATACGCAGCATTGCAGTTCACGGAACAGTCTCAATACTTTCCCAAACTGAAAGCAGTACCTTGAATGTCGAAAAAATGTTCACTGATGTTACCGTTATGTAATGTATTTACTCGTTTGTTATGCAACCCCTTGATAAGGAATGGCTGCGTCACTTTGTATTGATGTGGTCAATTCAGTTCATTTCAAAAGATGACCCTTGATGTTTTTTCGACATTCATATTCCGAGAAATTTCTAAGATGTAATATCATGAGTAAATTCAACCCACGAATACATGAAGACAGGAGTCTTGTTTTATAAGTGTTTGCGCTGACGAAATACAATCGTATAAATAAACTTGTGGTATTAGCGCCTTCTCAAGATTCTGTAAGGGACTGAAGGGAAAATCCTTCTCCTATCCTGTAGTTGTACTTACATTTTGAGAACATTGTGAGGTGACACTCATGCTTGTTCAAAAATGAGAAAAAAGAACAGCTGTGCTCGGTCTTCGTCGGGGACGGATGGATGCAACCTATCCTTGACTTCCTGAGAACGATAAACTGGATAATTATTGTTGATTGATCTATTCAGCAGTCGAATCGCCCAGCTAACGTCAGGCTCTCCTGATTCCTGTGTTAAAGTTGACCCACCGCCTGCATTCTCCCAAATTTAAAAGCTCTGATCCAAGAGAACAGGAGCTATTGATTCCCAGCGAAACACACACACACACACACACACACACACACACACACACACACACACACACACACACACACACACACACACACACACACACACCACACACACACACACACACACACACACACACACACACACACACACACACACACACACACACACACACACACACACACACACACACACACACACACACACACACACACACCACACACACACACACACACACACACACACACACACACACACACACACACACACACACACACACACACACACACACACACACACACACACACACACACACACACACACACACACACACACACACACACACCACACACACACACACACACACACACACACACACACACACACCACACACACACACACACACACACACACACACACACACACACACCACACACACACACACACACACACACACACACACACACACACACACCACACACACACACACACACACACACACACACACACACACACACACACACACAACACACACACACACACACACACACACACACACACACACACACACACACACACACACACACACACACACACACACACACACACACACACACACACACACACACACACACACACACACACACACACACACACACACACACACACACACACACACACACACACACACACACACACACACACACACACACACACACACACACACACACACACACACACACACACACACACACACACACACACACACACACACACACACACACACACACACACACACACACACACACATACACACACACACACACACACACACACACACACACACATACACACACACACACACACTTCCTGCTCAAGTCATGTGTATTTAGGTAACATGGGTCATTCTCTTTTACTTCAACTTTACCGCGTGTTTCCACTCAACTTACGCCCATTTCACGCATGATCCGCCCCCTCCAAATTCCTACGTCCCCGCAAGCGGGATCCAGTTCTCTCAATTCCCACTACCATCAGTGTCCTAATCATGCCACAGGTGTTCGCGTCAAGTTTGAACGTGAACGCCCTACGTCCAAATTAGTTATTTTCTCGCACGACCCCACCCCTCCCCCCCCCCCCTCCACCCCTGCCAAATTGGAACGCCCCAGGTTTGAATTGAAAGTTTTCGCTCAAGCTTCGCCTCCTGTGGGTGGGGTCTGGTCCTCCCACTTGTCGTTATGTTTCCATTCTGCCGCTTGCACTCTTACCAAGTTACCGCAGTTATGAATTTCCGCTCAAACTTTCATTCAGAGCAAGCACGCTCCCGTGGACGAAATCCAGTCCAATCCAGCAGAATATCCTATCCACCTACCACCTATCATCGGTGTTCTCATTCTCCCGCCTGTACTCCTAGCAAATTCGAATGTCCCATGTCCGAATTATCGGTTTTCACGCACGACCCGCCCACGTTGATTGGAGCCTAGTCCTGCCACCTATCGTCAGTGCTCCAATAATGTCGCCTGTACTATTGCAAAACTTGAATGCTCTAAGTCCACGGAAACAGGAAATGCGAATTTTAGCTCAAACATTTGTTTCACACAAATCCCTCTCCTGTGGGCTAAGCCCTGTTCTGCCACGGACAGCAAGTGTTCCCATATTGCCTCCTCTACTCCTACCAAATTTGAATGCTCTAGATCCAGTGGGACAGAGTTATGAATTTCCGGTCAGACAAGCACATACACGCACACAAACACACCAACAGACGCACTTAGGGGATTGTATAAGTAGGATTATGCTTTCAAGGATTTCTAGCTAAGGAGGTAAGGTAAGCATGGCAAGAAATAGCCATCATCACTTAAGCTCAATGTTATACTACTATGTGTTCTTGGAGAAAAGCATGAGCGCGAGATACAACGCCATAGTCAAAGGAATGGGTAAGAGACTGACAGTAATGTATATTAAAATCATATTTAGCAAAAGAAAGAAAAATGCCAATCGTAGCAGATGGAGATGCTTCCATCGATAAATACTTATACCATCGAATTGTTAGCCTTAGTTTCTGGGAATCATGACAGCTGCGCTCTCGGGACAACTACAACCCTAATGGGGGATGTAATGAGAAAAATTTCATAATTTTGAGCTAAAATGCCCGCACACAGTAAAATAGGCAAAGGTTAGGAATATGTCAAAAAAAACAGGCAAAGGAGACTCATCCGCTATGAGCTGATTGTTCCCAAATTTCTGCCATAAATTCATAAACAACAGCACCCCATGGCCAGTTTTCTGAGGGCTGAGCTCAGATCAAACAATTCAACTCGTTTTGATGCCATCTTAATTGGGACGCACGCGTTAAAGTGCTTAACGTAACTGGTCTGAAATGAAGGTATTAGGGTATTTTGATGTAAAGACACAATTTACGGTAATACTCATGTATCAAGCTTATGTTAAATAATGGAAGTTCTGGAACTAACACAGTAAAAAATGGTGAAGAAAATCGGCGGTCGCTAAGAAATATTCATCCAAGGCGTCCATACCTAGTGGGGGGGGGGGGGGGGGGGGGGAGGGGTTAAATTTTCTGTTATTTACTCGTTGCGCCACTAATAGCGGTAAATTTTTCGTCGATTTCCTTTTTGAATAAATCGATCGCTTCTGTCACCCAAGTGATCGTGATCTGTGGATAACTTTCCGATCTGCTGGTGCTTATGATTTCTTCACCTTCTCGCTCTTCCTCAGTTCCAGCCAAACGCTGCCTTACGGAATGGCCGCCTCAATCTCGGATACGAGAAAGAGGTGCCGTTGTTTATGAAGATCGTAATCGATGTGTTGGATGAAACGTGCAGAGAACTCGTCGCATTCAATGGAAGAAACATGGATATCTTGGAGGATAACAGAAACTCAGGAAGAAACTCCCTCATTGAGGCTCCAAATTCAGAAAGAAACTCCCTCATTAAGGCTTCAAATAGAGAAATTGATTACTATTAAAGGTACAGTTCACGATAAGTTTGGGTTACCCAGATTGTGACGAAAAATGGAAGATAAGGTGGAAAATAGCGCGATGGAGGCGAAGGAACTACATGAATAAAAGTTTCCGAAGTGAAAAAAGGCCTCGAAAAATCGTTAAAAAGGAGCTGGACGAGAATGAGACCAGAGGAATGAAGCAGAGTGGGGCGTCTGGACGAGCTACGCACAGCACGTCATTGCGAACGTGTGGGTCCTGGTGCAAATATCTGACCACGGTATGCAAAAATTCATCCGCTTATAAGCAAAAGAAAACAAAAAAACCATTGACAGCAAAAATAGCTCACCTTTTTTAGCCTATTGGGATAGGAAATTATAATAAAAGAGGGATCGCGGCGGCAAAAAGAATGACAGAGAAAAAAAGAATGGGAGAAAACATCGCCTCATCACTCGGCGATCAGCTGATTCGGTGTGGGTCTTAGAATGAATATTCGCAATCTGTATTGCCTAGACACTCGTCTAACGTGACATCGATCGAGAGGTGGAAAAGCGAATCAGACAGCAACAGGGCTTCCACTATGCTCTGACCGTCGAAATTTTGGGAGCGAGAGGGACTCTTTTACCGCCTATGGGGGCCACTGAGTATTCCGAAGGGAAGAAATCAAAAACCCTTTTTATCGTGAACCGTGTCTTTAATACTCATCTGATGGTAATCATTCTTCTACGCAGCTAGATTCTTAACATAGTGATATCGATGTCGATTTTGATCTCAAGCGCGCCTTTGTCATATCAGGAATGCTTGAATGTGCATCTAGGAGCACTTTTGAATGCGTGACGTGACTGCACTAATGCTATTTTGGATTTCTTAGGAGTTCAGTGCTTTCCAAACAGTGTTTGCCGTATGGGCCGGCCGTACAAGTCCAGCCCTAGACTGGTTAGGGTTGCATTACCCACCACCCGTTTTCAAAGCGTTGTTTTGAGACGTGCACCCCGCATACGTTTCTTCTCCAGTAAGGGCATATGTATTCGTCCGTCCCTTACAAAACAGGAGAGGGATCGTATACGGGTTGAACGGATACGTAATAAAGGACATCCTCATTCTACTCCGCCTAATAGTGTTGGTTCTGTTCGCCATAATGATTGTGTTAATGGTCCTTTGCCATCTACGAGTCCTGCTAATAATGGTAGCCATGGTTCTGTTCATTCGCATGTTTCAGTTGGTGCTGAGGAAACTTTGCACATCGACCATAGTCCCGTTTGAAAAAAAAATTGTGAGGAGCCTTCGGAATAGCGATAATGCAATTAGATGTCTTTGTACTAATAGACTCCTCTAAATAAAGATTCTTCATATTTTAGCTGTATGCTCACTAGAACAAACTACGAGATAGTTGCTCTATCTGAAACCTGGCTCAGATCTGGTCTTGAGGTGAGTGCTATGTTAGGTGAGGTTTGCAATCATTATCGAGTCTTTCGTTGTGATCGTAGGCGAAAAAAATGTGGTGGTTCGCTTTGTTCATCAAAGAGACTTATTTCCGATTCTTCATTTTCTCTGAATCTTTTTCTAATGGAGATGACATCATTGCATGCGATTTCAGTGGGGACAAAACTAAATGTCGCATTATCCTGTGTTACAGAACTCCTAACTGTTCTAGTGCGCATAGTGAAATACTTGTTAAGTGCATTAGTGAGCTCTCGGTTTGCAATCACTGTCATCTATTGACAAGTGACTTTACCCTTTGACTTTACCCAAAAAATCTTGATTATGCCCGACTTGTACGCTCTGTGACTAGGGGAGATAGCATGCTGTATCTGCTTCTTTGTAACGATCCCTCCTTTATAATCAGGGTGGGTCAGCATCGAATCGCCAGTGGGATTGAGTGTCATGCTTGTATTGTGCTCTCTTTGAACTTGAGTTATCATGGAAGCGAGTACATTTTGAAAAGGATTTCTAAAAAAGCCAATTAGACCATATTCGCAGCTATTTTGATAGCATTGACTGGATGGGCTTCTTTTGTTGCCTCAGTGATGTTGATGAAGTGTACGAAATGATCCTATCCATTCTCAGTTGTTGTTTGGGGTCATATGCTTCGTTATACAAGGCTAGAGCTTACAAGAGCTAATAATGTTCTATGTTCGACAGGATAGTTGCCGCATAAACCGCGCCGGGGCAACTAATCACCCGGCAATCTATGAAGATATCAACAAGAATTTTGAAAACAAGTTATACAAGTACAACCGCCTAAGTGAAAAAAGGCCATGAAAGCAATGCCAAGACGGCTCTGTCCAGGCTTATAAACACTAGAATCAGGATTATCGGAGGTCTCGCCGCATTAGTGAAACCAGATGGTACTATCTCACCACAGATTCAAAAAAGTCTGAATTACTAGCTGAATTTTTGAGCAGGTTTGTGGTGAGCATAGCGATTTAGAAAATGAAAATCTTGAATTGTATGAATCATTCCGCAACTGGACAACTCTGTGTGGTTTCATAAACATGATATTCATCGCACCTTGAGCCAATGGGAATCGAGGTCGTCAGTCACATCCGATGAGATTTTCATTTTGTATCATAGAAGAAGTGCTTTTTTCTATTGATTGCATCTCCGCTCAAGTTTATATTCAATTTAAGTTTTTTTTTCGACTGAAGTTCCTAACAGGTGGAGGCACAGTTGTACTTATTCCCAAAAAGGTTGCATAAAGAATGCCAATAAATATAGACCTGTGAGCATCTCATCACTTGTATCTCATCAGTTCTCGACAGTTTGAAAAAATTTTGGAAAAAGTTTTTGTAGAGCACTTAGAGCGGAACAAGATATTGTCCTACAAACAGCGTGGTTCTCGTAGATATCCATCTACAGTTACCCAAATCCTCGAAACCATAAATGATTGAACGACGTACTTGGATAACGGGAAAGGGGTCGATGTCATCTTCTTTGATTTTTCCAAGGCATTTGACAGGGCTTCGCATAAGAAGTTACCGACGGAGTTGAGCCACATAGGCGTACACAGAAGAGTAATGGCTTGGTTGGAATCATTCTTGAAGCAACGCACTTTTCAAGTTCGTATCAATAAGATATACTCTGCTGTTAGGTCAGCACCTAGTGGAGTTCCTTAAGGGAGTGTTTTGTCCCCAACTCTCTATAATATTTACACATGATCTTAGCTCCCGAGCCTTATCGAAAGCTCAGGTGATAGTTGTAAAGCGTTTGCTGGTGATTTGAAGATTTACAAATCAGCCTCCTCTTCAGATGATTCATCTGCAATTCAAGAGGCAATCAACATTGTAAGTACTTGGTCTAAGAAGTAGGATTTCCCCCTAGCCATAGAGAAAACTTCTCTACTTCACATTGTCCTGGTCTCATTTCTTTCGATTACCACATTGATGGCAATATACTCTGCGTGAACAGTGTAGTCAGGGACCTAGGGTTCACAGCTCACAACAAGCTGACTTTTTCTCAACACTGTTCGTCTTTATCGAGTAAGGCAGAGCGGTGGCTCCACTTACTCCTCAGAAGTCCGCTCGCTCAGGATCCATATGTTCCACTCAAGGCCTACAAAACGTATGTCCGTCCGATACTAGAATACGGGACTATTATTTACTTTCCACATTCTAAACATCAGGCAACATCGGAATACTTGAAGCCATCCAGAACAGCTTCACTAGGGAGATATTGATTCGAGCTCTTACAAGGGAAGGATACTTGGTCGCAGTGGCCATTCAAGACGAGATGTATACCCCCGTAGGTGGTTTTGAACGCTGATCTCAAATCTGTGTTCCAAATCTGCGAAACGATTCGGTTAGGCGATTAGGCGTGACATCAAGGTTCGATCCCTTGGTGCATCTGTCGTTTTGCTTTTCCTTAAAACGCTAAACGCTTGCAAAACGTTTTTAGGCTCAATGCTGAGCATCTACAGGGCTCCCTCACAAATAAGGAGCACTGGAGAGGTATTACAAGGCAAGTTTTTCTTGCCTCTCATCGGCCGAATAAGGGTGGAGCTCCATTCGTGCAAAAGAGGAATTCTGAACATTTGCTTAAAATTAGCCTCAAATGCTTCAAGGAGGAAGATTTCATATGATTCATTGGATCAATGCTCTTCAACACGTTACCAGCAAGTCTTTTGAACGAATGTGGGATCATCATATTTGGTGGAAGAATTTCTTCCTTGTAGCATGAAGTAGACACCAACAGTATCCAAGAGGCGGTAATGAAGTGGTTTCGAACCGTACTTATCGATACTATGAAAACAAGCCGTTATCCTTTGCCAAGAAGTCGAATTCGTGAAAGACGATCACAATGATCCTCCTCGGTCGCCTGATGAGGGCAGCGACGATGGACCCGTAGCTTCGCAAATGAAACTTCCTACTTTTGAGGATATAGAGGCTCTGAAGTGAAACGTAGCTCTCAAGTTTGTGATCTGGCCCATGAGCTCCAATTTTATGGCACTGGTGGAAGAGTCTATAGTCTTCTATAGCTCGAGTTTCAAAAGAAGCCGCACGTTCTCGAGCATGAGAAACACGTTTTGTATTATCACGACAGAGTTCCATCTACAGAAATTGAAAGAGCATGAGCTTTCGAATTAATCTATTATTGACAACTTACGATGTATTATGTGGTCGCAACTATCAGGTGCAAAACAAGCGAGTCGGTCTGCCTACTTATGGAGATTAGGGGATAAGTTGGAAGGATAACTTATCATAAAATTAATAAAGGAGACCCACTGCACGGCAGTCATCTCCACTGGATACCGCTTCAAATCAACAATGAAGGCTCACAGGGGGAAAATTCGAAACAATTCCCAGGTGGATTTAGGGTTTTTAGGGCAGCCGTGGCACCATGCCCCACCGCATCACCACGTTTACCTCATGAGAGAGCCCCTTGAAAGGACGTCTACCTCAAGAATGAGAATCTGTTAACGGTATCTCTCCCAAGGAGTGCTCTGGTCGGATGAGTCATTCTACCGCCGCCTACCGTAAATACGGGTAGCTGCCGAAGATTTCGAAACACCATCTTTACAATTCAGGGAAGAGCGGCAGACGTATATATTCGGCCAGTGGTGGTCAGAAAAATTTTTATTGGATTACTATTCCCCGGGGTCCTAAATTGTGAGGGAGCCCTGTAGATGCCCAACGTTGAGCCCAAAAATGTTTTGCAAGCGTTTAGGTTGCATTTTATGGAACAGCAAAACGAGCGGATGCATCAAGAAGACGAACCTTGATGTCATGCCTAACAGTCCACCACACTATCCCCTAGGCCACCGTTGCACAGGTGAAGACTTTGCTCGGCTCGGTGATCCGTTCAGCGCAGTGGTATAACACACGGAGGCTGTTCCCAGAATCGTTTCGCAGATTTGGAACACAGATTTGAGATCAACGTCCGAAACCACCTACAGGGGTGTACATCATATCTTAAATGGCCACTGCGACCAAGTATCCTTCCCTTGTTAGGCTTAACTACGAATAGGTTCCGGGAGGTATCATTAGGAGCAGATGTTAGGATTGGACTCTCTTCTATATAGAAGGAAAATGTTCGATCTGATCACCTTTTTCAAAATGCTCATGGGAAAATTAATGTAAAAATCGATGATTTTTTTCTACCATTTGATGCACTATCATGAGAGGAAAAAAACAAGCTTTTTTTACAAATACCTGGGACAAGTGCAAAAGCCAGGTTCTTTACTTTAAGGACGGTTGCTGAATATTCCAAGGTATCTAAAAAATATGATATCCCTCAAAGTATAGCACAATTCAGAAACATCGTGCGGCGTTATCTTAAATGAGGACATTCCGGGACTCGGTCGGTGGTTAGGTTTCCTTCTGTTACCTAACACGTTTTATAAATAAAAATAATAAAATAAATAAATAAATATTTTAATAGATAATTAATAACAATTTAGGCATCCTAAATGCTGCAGCCTTAACAAGACCGTCGAACACTTTACCATACTAGCACTTTTAAGTGTGTGTGTGATGGAGAAGGCAGTTATAAAGTCGTTGTAGCGCCCTGTCGAGATTGTTTTTCGATCTGACTATGTCTCTCATGCTATGTTTGGAGGCCACAGGTTTATCCTAGGAGGAATTATTAGAAACCACCTTCATTGAGAACTGTGCCCAATCCTGTTTCTGAGATTCGCCCCGCATTCGACTGCCACTCAGCCGGGTTTGGCATGCATAGGAGGCCTGCACAATGACATACACTGGTCAAGCGATGCACAAACCAATGCTATTATCCTCCCGTTCTGCACCAATTGATCGGCCCGGAGGGTTGAAGGATTGGTTGGCCTCGGCAGTTACCGATCCGGGACCGAATCCTGGGTTGCGAGTGTGTGTTAGTGAGCTTCTTTTTAGCCCAGGCGGGATCTCCTCCTTTTCGTGTTATAGTTGAAATGCCTTAGTAACACCTAACATTGATCCTTCCCGGGAGACGGGCACTAGGAACAATTTTGGGTATTCGATCCGCCGCACGCGGCTGTCGCGGACCATCGTTATAACAGTTCTAACGTCCTTCATACAACTCAATCAATATGCGATTTTTACTTATGGCATGATTCCACTATCAATTCTTTTGTTCCTGAATTTCTTACTTGTTGCTGCATTCCGCTACATTCCTTCGCGAGCGGAGTCTCTCGCCGCGACGCGGCAATTTCGTTCCTACTGCACCATACCTCTCTTTCCTTCTTTGTCTTGAAAAGTGAGCCCCAAATGATCGACTAGTACAAATCGTCATTACTGAAAATCGACGGCGGTAGCAGCTCGGCGATTCCTCTCGAATGGACGAGTGATCACTCAAATGTCAGAGTAAACACCGACACAAGCTGGCTTTTCCTAGTTTGGTGCAATGTGGCAAGCACTTTTCAATGAAACAAACGGTTTGCATTGCTGACCAATAGCATATCCACTTTCCTTAAACAAGTTCTTGTGACAGAAACGGAAAGTCTCGGCTCCTACAGTAACCCGGCACGGCATAAACCCGGGTGAGTCAATTTGTGTCCAATTGTAATTACTTCACACCTTCCTCGCCCATCCACTCACTCGCCTGGGGGGTGACCTCCCCTAATTGGTTGGCTTGTGACCTCTCCGTCAGACAACTAGCCTCACGTCTAACAATATCGATCGTGTGAGTGAGAAACTGCGTCACATTCAAAGCATGAGAAATTAAATAAAGCGAAACAAAAAATATGAAACGCGTAAATAATAAAACAGAAGAAGGTGTGGAGGCTAAAATAACCATTGGAAATGTCATAAGAAAGGGGAAAAGAATTAATCGCACTCTGTTAGCATTCAGCATTCATTCTCACAAGACGAATGCAGGCAAACTAGTTAGCATAGCGACCTTGCACACTTTTTTAACACCGTGTATCGCTTTTTTGGACACCGTCAGTAGGTCACTCGAAGGTAATCCAGCATGTGGATGAAAGCATCATAAATCACCTCTGTACTGTGCTTTTCATCGCATGGGCACGATCTCTGAACTTGTACTACTCCGAATTCGACCACAGCACCTTCTTTGGCTTCAACTCATGGTTAGGTGCTCCTGTTGCTCCTTCTTATTTCTACGAATCCCTACATTTAGCTAACCCACCACAATACACTGTACCACCTCTATTTAAAGGCACCGTTTACGATAAATTTAGGGTACCCTTTTTTGACGGGAATTGATAGAACTACTTTAGAATAAAGCGATAACAACGAAAGAAGCGCAAAAAACGATGAACAAAAAGAAATAGAAAGGGTCAAAAAAGAGCTGGAAGGGGGGGGGGGGGGGGTTGGACGAGTTTCACATTGGAAGAACGGCGGTTAAGGGAGTGTTCGGGCGAGTGCACGAAGGCGACGCAATGTCTGCGATGGCAGACAACACACCCAGTTTGCCTGACAATCTGACTGGCAGACTCTGGCAATTTGCCAACCAGCTTATCGATTTTTCACCAACTTCACTCCAATGCGAAAGTGGTGAACGGCAATTAGATTTCGTAGTTAGCGAAGGGCGGAAGGCGACCGTGGTTCACTCTCCGGCCCCTTATTGTGCCCTATCCAGACCGTTTTCCGACCTCATTTCTGCACAAATGGTATCAGAGAGGGCGTCGAATTCAAACCATCTGCAAATCGCCGAAACCATTTTTTCGTGAACAGTGCCTTTAATGTATCTGCACCCCTTCCACAACTTGCACCTCCCCTTTCTGTTCCCTCGAGTGCCTTAGTTCCGAATTTCTTTTATTTAGCTTCAGCACCCGCAAGCACTGTGAGCTCTGTGAACCAAAACCTTACGTTTTGCGAGATCCTAGGGATAGCTACAGCTATTACAAATCCGGGGCACACCCAAGTGCCAGCATGTTGACGGAAGGCAGGTAAGCAAAAGTGGGAAGCACGACGTACTAATATACGGACTCCAGGCACAGCACTTTCTCTAAAGTTCAACCGAAAGTACATAGGCAAAAACTATTTTAAAATGTGTGATAATAATAATAATGATATTAACAATTAATATTATACTATTATTATTAATAACACAATAGTAAAGACTTCAATTCATAAAGTCAATATCAATACACTGAGACTGCCAGAAAGGTCACCAGCCAACCAATTAAGAGAGGTCACCCCACAGGCGAGTGGTGGATGGGCGAGGAAGGTGCGAAGTACTTACAATTGGACACAAATACCGACTCCCCATAAACCCATTTAAATAGGCAAAGTCTCACCCGTCATATATACGACGCGTCGAAAAGGGGCCTCGAGCAAAGACACGGGATCTGATGATGGAGAAGGGGACGGTCACCTCGTGCGTCCGAGGACGCGCGCGGCGAAGTTCGTGGCGATTTGTACGATTCTGACGCCTAGTTTCGGGGCACAAACTCGAGGTAGAGTAGTTTAGTAGGGTCAGATGATCCTTCTAACCTACTCTACTTCAAATTTAGGCCTCGATAACAGGCGCTAAAGTCGTCGAATTTGCTATGAAGTTCGCCGCGCGCAGTTCGAATCCCCCCAATGTCTCGTTCCGGGGGACGGAACTTACGTGCGTTTGAGGATACGCGCGGGAAATCGTGCGGCGAAGTTTGTGGCGATTTGAACGACTTCGGTGCCTATCACTGTGGCCCAAATTTGAAGTAGAGTAGATTAGAAGGATCATCTAACCCTACTGAACTACTCTACTTCGAGCTTGTACCACAGTAATAGACGCCAGAGTCGTTCGAATTGCCACGCACTTCGCCGCGCAATTTGCCGCGCGCAACCTCGGACGCACGAATGTACCCACACCCTTCCGTCCCACAATAACGCCAAAGTCGTGTATGGCAAACATCAATGATAACCAGGAACCATGTGGTGCACAGTGATTCGAGGTTAATCGGGGACATTTCCGAGAATGAAAAAGCTATTAACATCTTAGGCATGATGAAATACGTATCCACTGAGCAGTAGTTGCTCATCCAGTTCTATACCTTTTATCCTCCACCGAGCAACAGGACTTGAACACTTTCATTTATTTGCGTACGCAAACTGTCGTAGAATTAATGATATTCGTGAACATTTGGGTTTATAGTAGCATTGAAGGCAGTCGCTGCAAAAACACAGCTCAAATATCACAAAATATAGTTTTTTCTGCAACTGATTGAGTCAGTTGGATGTGACTGACTTCTTCCAACACACAGCGCGAACGCGAAGCCGAATTTCAATTGTGAAGAGTGGATCAGCATCAGATACCTCGTTCACATGCACCGACATTCTTGTTTTTTTTTTCGGTTATTTAATTGCTTATACTAATAAACTGTATTACAGAAATGGTAGATGGTAAACGAACTTCGGAGCGCTATTCACTGAGGAAAGTTGTAGTTCCAAAGAACCATTTCGACATTGAGGGCTGGTACGTATCTGGACGGTTAAAAGTTGGACCAGCCCGTGGAAAATCGTCATACAAAAGTGAGTGATGCTTGGAGTATTCATAGTTGTAATCTTCTTATATTTTCATCAACAATTAAACACGCTGTGAATTTCGCATTCGTCGGGTGAGATAAGCATAAAATACAGCTGCAGCGCTAGTAATGAATGTCTGTCCAAAGTATGTGGTGTAGGTAACCTCAACACAACATCGTCTCGAAGTTTCAGCAGATTGTTTGCTTTTCCACCCTCCCGATAGGCGCTTCCGTGCACGATAACCGATACTGCTTCAAAACGGCGAATGGCATATGCTTGAGGTTGCCAAGCTTGGAAACCAAGCTTCTAACTCGGCTTGATCTCTGTCGAATATCCCCACTTTGAAAACTGAGATAGCAGTATATAATAATATGTTGTGATTTTACAGTTGTACCAGAGCACAGCATACCTCATGAACTATGAAATTTAACCGAGCCATAAGACGGTTTTCGTGCGACTGACGGCCTCTGGTAGCCTTAATTTTCTCATTGGCACAACAGTCAATCTATGCTCAATAAAGGTCGGCGGTCAACAACCGATGACTTCTGCCTTCCCAGTTTAGCTTTGTTTCCTGAAGTCCATCCTGGGTAAATTTTGAGATACATTTCGCCTCAAGCTCTTCTTCTTGCATTCGATTTTAAATGATGAAGAAATTCTTGAGAGAGGAATTCCACAACGGTTCCTTTTTGAATACATTTTCAGGTAGTAAGGAAAAATGTTAAAGGAACAGTTTTTTTAACAAGATATCTGCTTCAGATTCTGTTGAAATACTGCTCTCCAAGCACTTATTTACATAAAGCTTGTTAATTCTGGTAGAATCCACTAAAATTCCTACGGTCTCCAAGCCACACGACTTCATTCCATTGTAGTGCAGCAGTACAGTATAATACTCCAAAACGCAGCCTTATTTTTCATTCATGCGGATACGAAACATCGCCCCAACAACTGAATGAGTATGTCGAAAAAGATGAAGAGTAGGCATTGGCAGCTAGCTCTATCGCTAAAACACTGTCGCAGCGTGGGCTGCGTCGCGTACCCCACGCCTGCCGATATTCAATGGGGTCGGTTGGGTGCCCAGAAGGTACTCGCCTCCTTCCCTTTGTCATATCTGCGACTTCATTAATGTTAAATATCTCTTTGAAAGGTGCTCTGGGCCTCTGCCAACGTTCAATTTGGCATCTGAAAAGAACAATAGATAGTTGAAGTGTAGGACTGGTTCTGCGGGAGAATGATGTCATATGAGGAATTTGGGCGTCTTCACAGCTGCTGACATTTATTCAAAATAGCCAATCTACCTTCACTCGCTCAGTTTCTATTTCTACGGTGTTCGTTGTCATAAAAAGTTATAGCTCTGCTTACATGGTTCACAAATATTTATTTTTACAGACGCGAAGACGATGGCTTCCTCTTCGGGAGGCCCGGACGTCAAGGACAGTGTATTCTGCATTAATTGTCGGCAGCAAATTCAACTTAGACTTCATGTGAAATGCTGCGAGTGTCCTGCTATGATCTGTGCGGAGGCGAGCAAAATTCAAAATTTTATATCCTTATATTTTTTGTGCGGTGTTTTTTTTACTCAGTTTTACGTCTCTGAAACTTCGAAGTCATTACAACGACAATCGTAAAGGTTTCGGGTCGCCACGAATTTCACACTTTTTTTACTATTACTATAGCCATTGTTGCTGCGCAGAGAACCCTAAGCAAGGTAGAAAAAACTGAACGAAGCTCCCCATTGCCGTGCCTCTGACCATGCCTCTTTCTCTATTCAGTAATAAGCCTCCAGTGTTCTTTTCTGATTAACCCATCTACAATGGGACCCGAGCTACTTCGAGAAAATGGGAAATTTGGATAAATTTAGGTCTGTAAATCGCTTTTATGGATATTTGCATTATCTCTGAATGCAATATCAGAAATGATTTAAAGAGCAAAACTGAATAGGGCTGAGAACATCAGCAGCGCTTTTTGCACGCTGATAAAGTTATTTGTAAAGAAGGAGCCTTACAAGGATGGAGACAATGTGTGAAAAGGGTTAAAAATAATATGGATGTGTGAGCATAGCAGTTCTATCTAAAAAAGAGTGATCAGTTACTGGAGTAATCCTCTTCTCATGAATATGTGTTGTGCCGAAGACTTTTCGACCTATTCATTAACCAGATTTCCAATCAATATTTCGATTAGGTTCTGGAGTTGGGATCCCCGTTTAGAATTTTTTGAGCAAAAAATCGTTAAAATGACCAACATATAAAAAGCGGATGTTACTCGCAGCTAAATCTACCCGACGAAAAATTGGCGGGTGGGTTGCGCGCAACATCTATTCAATAATCAGCTTCCAAATCAAGCAATTCGTTGCGGGACCAAGAGCGGCCGTCCCTTTCTTGATGTTTTCCATTTCTGCTCACGGCAGCAGTCTGCTATAGCATAACCTTACGTTTACTTTTGGTTTCCAAGCGAGACTGAGGCAGAAGCAGATGAAGTATCATCCAACACTGAGCGCTAAAGAAGGGATGGCCGATATCGCTAGTCCATAGTGGTGCCAAAAAAGGGTTTTTTTCAACTAATTATACTCGGGAGGGAGGACCAGGGTGGGTGAGTCAGTTGAATGTTCAATTGTTACCCCATCACAACTTGCTCACGAGGTAGTCATCTTAACATCCTGATGCTCCTCCCTTCTCGAAGTTTCGGTAAAAACTACTTTTTTTTTTGCTAAGAACCGCCTCTAAGCATGAGTATATTCAGCTAACTTCCTCCTAAGCGTTCTACGCCTCCATGCTGGATAGGCCCCTACATCTAAACTTTCACCAGGGTCAGTGACTTCACTGCGGTTCAGCCATTTTTAGTTGCTCATTGCAACTATTTTCAGACGAAATAGTGAGAAAAGTGGCTGACTAGCTGTCGGTCGATGTGTGACCTTTCATATTATCACCCACAGATTGGATAAGAAAATGAAGCATCTCCAAGAGCATCTCCAAGAGCATAATTTGAATAACTAGCTCGAATATGAGGAAAAATTGACTTGGACTCGGGAATGAGAAAGGGCTCGAATAAGAAAAAGGGAGGAAAAGGGAATTCCTTCCGACCATTGCTACTGAATATTATTGGAAAGATACATTCTCATCTTTGTTATATGTCTATTGTCCATGAGATGTCATATTAACAGTTTCGAATCCCGAACACGACAATTCTTGGCACAGACCATACTATTTAATATCCAATTTGGTGCTAAGTGGGTTGGGGGGGGGGGGGGCACGCGGCGCGACAGGTGGCGCGTCACCCTGCGTCTCTCCAACAGGATAGTAGTGGGCCTGAGTCTGGGGAGGGATGGTGAGGTTGGGAGAACGTCCGTTGCGCGTGTCCGTCGAAAGTAGGTCATCCGCCCACTTCGCGCGCGGCGCACCCCTCGGTGGTCTCAAGGCGACACTACAGTACCACCAAGTGTCGGTTGAGCGAATGATTTGCATATGTCCGTGTTATCTTCTCCTTGGCTCACTGTCGTGGACCGAGCGCAATTCGTATGCCCCGCTGACAACTGCGACGCTTGTCAAAGATCGCGGGCTGACCGCCGCATGCGATGGCTGCGGCGTGACCTAGTTTCTACGGACACGCGCAACGAAGCGCACCCGGTGAGGTTGTACTGATGTGTTTTATGATTCAGAACGAACTGAGTCTTGGCACGTGTTGATATGTTTCCATATCATGGATACTCTCCTTCTGAGCCGATGAGACCTACTTTTTAAGGAGGGTAGGGGCTCCTGGGTGGGTGCAATGGTTATCTCG
Source organism: Haemonchus contortus (assembly GCA_000469685.2). NCBI lineage: Eukaryota > Metazoa > Nematoda > Chromadorea > Rhabditida > Trichostrongylidae > Haemonchus > Haemonchus contortus. The sequence continues at coordinate 45,151,759 of LS997567.1, read as the reverse complement.
TGCAAAAAGCTGAGATGAGATAAAAGTTGAACGTCTAATTGGCTCATCCACCCCAGAGCCCCTCCCCTTCCTAAAATTAGGTGAAAAATACACAGTTATAACATAAAAAAGCTTAGAAACGCCCCCAAACACCGTTACGGGCTCGCCTACCCTTCCTTGCCTACTATCTCGCTGGAGAGACGCAGGGTGACGCGCCGCCTGCCGCGTGGTCCCCCCCCCCCAACCCGCTTAGCACCTCCAATTTTTATTCTGTTTCCCTTTTTGAATCTCCGCCACATCCTTCCCATGAAAACCATGACAGTTTACTCTGTTGACGTGGAAAGCCTTCATCAGTATCCCATCAATGATTTCACACAAATCGCAACGCATTTTATTCACTCCTTAACTCTACTGGATCTCAGAGAATGGTTAGAAAGATGTCTTACACTCCTACGTAGTTTCACACTGCATGTTGACAGCATACACACTCGCGTATTTGCAATGTATTGTTGTGTTCGGGGATCGGAACTATTATTATGAAGTCATGAATTGCATCAGGAAAGATAGCAATGACTGCGTCGATGGCATGGTCTCGCAACGAATTGCCTGATTTGAAGGCTATATATATAGTTGTCGCAATAGATGGATAAATGTATTTTCGCCGGGTAGATTTAGCTGCGAGTGCGGATGTTTCGATGGGTCTCCTTAAAACGCTGGAACTATCATAGCTGCACTCGCCCTCGAGAGAGATGCGAAAGTACATTGAACTGGGACCTGGAAGACTGCTTTCATACTTCGACTTGCGCGCCTGGAGACGGCCGTACGGGTGTATGTCGTTTGGCGCGGTGGGCGGGGTCGCGCCGCCCATTTGAGGCGGTTCGCGGGGTGAACAACTCGTTCAGATCGGGCAACCCTCTGTCTGTCCTCTCCAGCTGGTAGAAGCGCAATCAATGACGCCGCTGCTACTAGACGCCGAATTAAGGACCTGCTTGTGGGTGTGCGTACTTACGTGCGTCCGAGGTCAAATGTGGGCCCCAATGATAGGCGCCAGAGTCGTTCGAATGACCACGCCCTTCGCCGCACAATTTGCCGCGCGCATCCTCGGACGCACGTATGTTCCTCCCCCCCCCCCCTCTATCCGTACCGCAAATTACTTTGAAGTGGGAAGTATCAGGCTCCAGTATGACCATGGCACCACCTCTTCATTGTAACTAGACAGTCTCCATGGAGAAAGGGGACAAGAGGCGATAAAAAATCCCGCAAAAGCGCCAAATGGAGGGTATGTCTCAAGTCGTGCGTCCGAGCATGCGCGCGGTGAAGTTCGTAACAATTTGAACGATTTTAGCGCCTATCAATGGAGCCCAAATTTGAAGCAGAGTAGGTCAGAAGGATAATCTGACCCTGCTGAACTGATCTACTTCGAGTTTGTGCCCCGAACAATGGCGTCAGAGTCGTTCAAATCGTCACGAACTTCGTCGCTCAATTTGCCGCTCGCGTCCTCGGACGCACGACTTGACCGTCCTCCTCCCTTCGGCGACTAGTAGTAGCGGCGTAAATTGTCGCCCCTCTATCAGCTCGAGACGACAGACAGAGGGTTGCTCGATCTGAACGAGTTGTTCACCCCGCGCCAAACGACCGCCTCCCCCGCCGTACATTTAGGAAGCGGCGTGCGAGTGGCTATGCGATGGCAGCCCTGTCCAAGCGTGTGACAGCAGCCACCCTCGATTTGCGGTATCGGTCGGTACCCGCTGCCCTCACACGCTTGGATGGACCGCCGTCGCATAGCCGCTCGCACGCCGCTTCCTAAATGTACGGCCGTCTCCAACTGCGAGCTGGCGCGCAAGTCGAAGTATGAAAGCAGCCAAAGCAGTAGCGTGCGGTTGGAGGAACTAGCACGCGGGTTTCACGAATAACCCGTGCTGTGGAGCCCATAACATAATGTACAATGTTTTCAAAACTGGAACATTAGCTATGCTGAGCGGATTAAATTTTTGTGTAAAATTCCAGTGTTTCTCTTATGGATGTGAAGCGGGTCAGCATCTTCGAGGACATAACTATGAAATTTGTGATCCTCTCGGAGGTAGAACGTTCGATGTAAAAGGAAGCTGGGGAGCTATTGAGGAACGCAAGCTCCTAGCTGCAGCCTATCGGTTCAAATTAGGCAACTGGTATGCATTTCTTGTGGTCGCCCATCATAACCTTCATTTGTTGCATTTTTTTTTTCAGGGGAGAAGTAACGCGATTGATGGAAACGAACCGGCCTATAAGTCAGGTGCAGGAGTATTATGATCGTTTCTTCATTCGCGGACCAGTTGGACAGTTTGCCTTGAAGTTGCTCAGTTGGTCTGTTCTGTAACCTTTTTGGACAAATACTCTGAACTATTGTAAGAAGGTCTAAGGGTAGTTAGATACGGTTTTGTGCATTACTTAGAATTGACTAAGTCACATCCCAAAGGTTCAAGTAAGTGTTCAGCATTGATTCCAGTGATGTCCGCGAAAGATTAGGTTGATACATAATTATTGCAGATTTTTTTCGACAAATATTACTTTAAGAAATGGTGAAAATACTAAACAAAAACATGCTCCAATAATCACTCTCGAACATGTCCACCGTCTACGTCAAGCACTGCTTTCCACTTGCTAGGCAGTCGGTTTCGTAATGGGGAGAAGTTTCGATTATTGGAGGCGTTCTGCGTCTTGATGTCGGCCACCAAGTCAATCATTTCGTCACAAATTCTGTTAGCTTGCCAATTTTTCAACGAATGCTATTTACTTGATAATCCATAGAAGTTTCTTTCGGAGAATATGACGGATTTAGGAGCAGATCCCATTCCTTACTTGGCTTTGGCTGACTGTTCTATCGCGCAAAAGTTCGTTGAGATCGCGAAATGACTCTGCCACCTTCCAACCTTTCTCGAAGTTACAGCACATTATGTGGCGAATGTGAAGATGACTTTCTAGACACATATCTGTTGAGGAAGGCGAGAAGATTATTTCTATAAAAATCCCGATTCATTATTCAAATTCTATCGAGAGAAGAAAAAGCCGCCAGAAAATCCCCAATAATTATTCATCAACCTAATAGTATGCAGATAGACAGCCGAGCGATCGTCTGCAGCTCTCTCGGTAAGGGAAATGCTGCTGATAGGTTACGAGCAACGGCACATTCGGTTTCGGAGGGAAAGATCTTATATAATGAATGTGCTGGATAGTTTTAGGAAGGGGAATACGAGGAGTGGAGAGTTACCCAGTTATGGCATGAAATAAAGCGTAGGGAGTACTGTCATACTTACCGAAGGGTCCTCTAAAAGCAAGAAGGAACAAGCGAAAGCAGAAAAGATTTTTTTGGTTGTGTATATGGTGCATAGGTGCGTCACGCTTATAGCATCAATGCTTTGTATTGATTTGTGATGAGTAGAATCTGAACTTGTATTAGAGATGTTGCTCGTCAGAAGTCGTTCTTCCATATATAATGATAGTAATAACCTTCCATATATAATGATAGTAATAACTATTGTATGTCACTGTTATATGGTGTATTCATGTTGTGATTCTCTGTGATTTTTTTGGTCACGGAGGTTTCAGGGAAGAATCGAAACGGATAATGCTTGCGGACGGGTCCCTCGTGTATAATTGCGAAACTGATCGTATCATCTATTTATTAAGTCAGTGGTTTACTTTTTCATATTCCGTTTTCCTCTACTTCCTCGACTTGATGAATTGCAATCCTTACTTTTTGAATAATCTATCACTTGTTAAAGTGGCGATGGATGCATACAAAGATAGTAAAGAAAAACTGGATCCCTGTGATGAAGACCTCGCAAGTAAAGTTGACGCTATTATGCAAAGCTACACATTCCATCTGAATCATAATGATGAAGTGAGCTTCCGTGAAAATTTGCTCAATGTCTTGGCAAGTTTCTTTTGTCCGTACTACAATACGTAGTCGCCACTGACTCTGGTATTACTCGCATAGATTTTTTTTTCCTTTTTTCTAAACGATTCCTTATGTGTACTTTCACTTCTTTCCAATTCAGACACATCAGTGTAGCGAGCAAGCTGAGCTCCCTGCGATCATTGACCTTGCCTTAAGCGATGACTCGTGTGACCCGTCGGACTATGACATGGAGAAAAAGGTAAAGATTAGCAGTCGTGATTTTTCTTTAAAACGCCGCTGTCACGTGAAGCGCGTTTTGTGTGCGCAGTTACAATTTTTTTATTATTGAATTATCAGCGGGAAACCTCTCGCAGTTCTCGTCACCATTTAATCGATATTTTTTGGGGCCCTAACCTTGACGTGTCCTGGTTTTGATGCCATGCACTCGTTCTACCCGTTCTTTTTATCACACGCGAACGTTCCTATTTCGTATCGTTCCTGAACTCAGTGTAATTGCTTATTATTTGTTTGGCTGAGTTCATACTGGTGCAATTCCATGAGCGCAATTCTTGATAGCCAACAGTTAGATGGTTCACTATCATCAGAGTGTAGGGGCTGGAATACGCTCGAGGCACTTCAGCATGCCCGCCCTGGGGTCCGGGAACATCTCCCCGAAGACGGCGTCGCGTACGCCGCACCCGCCGCGTATCGCAGGATTGCGATGGAAGATTGGAGCGCGCAATTTGTGAGGTAGGGAGTCCTTCAATTATTTGAATTGGCTGGCCGCTCCCCTCAATTCCGATGCGGTATTGATCGTCGCTAATATAGGAGGAGTCATTCTAATTAAACAAGCCTAATATACATAAAAACAAGAAAAAGAAAGATAAAAAAACGATCAAAACCAATAAAAAAGGAAAACAAGCAACGAAAAACATTGCGTCATATCGATCGGCGGGGGGCGGGGTCAGTACGGTAATTGCAGTGACATTTGCAGCATGCCGCAAGGGAGAATGCCGCAATCAGGGAAAAGTTCCGTTACCCGCCTGCCCTGCTTTACTTTTTTCGTACATCTCTTCGTTTTGTGTTTCAGTCATACTGTGTAGGCAAAATTCTGGTCCAAGTCCCTATTTATAAAACTCATTTTGGACTATGCGATTGAAAAAGGAACAAGAAACGTTTTGCGGGAAACGTTACTCATTGCAATCTACGAGGCAATCAAAATAAAAGGTGTAAACAGTCGATATATGAATAGGGAACCTTTTGCGAAACAAGACCAAGTAAAACATGATCAAGCGCGTCAAAAAGTTTTTTCCTATCATGAATTCCAGTTAACCTGTAGCATATCGAGCGAAATCATCGCCTGTTGCCTGTCGTCTTTCGCTTACTGCCGTTCGTCTTTCGCCAGCGCGCGACTAATCAGGGGTTTTCTACGGAACTTTAAGGACACAGTTCACGATAATTCAATGGGCGGGAACATCAATAGCTTTTCCGCCTCTCGATCGATGTCTTGTCGGACGAGTATCGAGATAATACGGATTGCAACTACTCGTTCTAGGACCCATACACAATCAGCGATCGCCGAGTGATGAGGCGATGTTTTTCTCCCATTCTTTTTTCCTTTGTGATTCTTTTTGCTGCCGCGATCCTTTATTTAATTTCCTACTCCTAGAGGCCGAAAAAGGTGAGCTAATTTTGCTGTTACTAGGATTTTCTTTATAGGTGAATGAATTTTTGCCTACCATAGTCTGTTATTCGCACCAGGACCCACACGTACGCAGTGAGACACATTGTATAGCTCGTCCAAGCGCTCACTATTCCTCATTTTTCCGGTCTCATTCTCGTCCAGCCCGGTTTTACCTCTCTTTTTAACGGTTTTTCGAAGACTTTTTCACTTTGGAAACACCAATTCACATAGTTTCTCTACCTTCATCCCACTACTTTCATTTTTCTTCCATTTTTCATCATAATCTGGACTACTCGAAATTATCGTGAACTGTGCTTTAAAGAGAGACATAGGATATCGATAGAGTTTGGAATGCTATTTGCAAATTTAAAAGTTAGAACTGCTAATTTAGTCTACCAAAAAAGTTGTGAGCGCTCAAATTTTGCCTGCTCGAAGTATTGAGGGCTAGTGTCAGTTGAAATGCGCAGCCATCCGCAAAAACTGCAAGGGTCGCCATGGAACAGTGGCCGTGCTCTTCTTCTTCATCCGAACGATGTGGGTTTGTTCTCCAACGTCGTGCTACCTCTTACAGATTATATTATGCTTAATGCAAGCTCTTGACGTTTTTGTTGTGACAAATCCATGTGAGCACCTTGTTTCGGACGTAATTTGTGGTCACCGCACTTATTTTAAAAAATTTCTCCACCTTATTTCCGTAACGCTCTTTTATTTTCAACATTAAAACCCGCACACCCGCGTGACATCATCTTGGAATGTAGTGAATAACACGAGAAAGTTCAACATCGTTTAAAAACCCCAAAAATTGTGGAGTAAACGTGTATTTATTTGGTTTCGAATCAATTGCTTTGTTCCTTGTTGTAGAGAGGCAGCATGTATAGGGTTCGCATTTTTTGAAAAACATGCCTGCTATGATCAATTTTTTGGATTGCTTCATCAATATTGAGTTTTTACGCGTATCTTTTTTAAGGTGATTCCTCCTATGTAGATCTCATGGTCAACCTCGGAAATGAGGAGACTCACAGAATAAACTTGTAGAACCATTCCGCTCTTAAAAAGAGCAGTAAGCCTCAACGAAAGCCGACATAAGGAAGAATTGTTAGCAGTGTTATAATATCTCATTACTATATATCAAAAATGCTATCAAAGCTCTTACTGGTAGGAAAGCACGCTTTGTTAAAATCGGCTTGAGGGCTGCGAGCAAACCCAGATCACTTGAAAGAGGTACGCGTAAAAACTCAATATTAATAAACAATTCAAAAAATAGTGAAGCAGATATGTCGTTCACAAAGTGCGAACCCAATAATGTCTATCCACATCCGTGGACAAAACCCTGAATCGATTATAAACCAAAGAAAAGCACGTTTCCTTTTTCTAGTGTCTTGCAGTAGGATCGAAGTTGTCGCGTTGCGGAGAGAGGGACGCGGCGCGTAGCAGAATGCAGCAGCAGATAAATACAGGAACAAAAGAACTAACAGTAGAATCACGCCATGAAATAATGATCGCATATCGATTGAGCTGAAGAACGCTCGAGTTGTAATAACGGCGAAGCGAATGGTCCGCGGTAGCCGCGTGCGGCGAATTGGCTACACGAAAGCGGTCCTATTGCCCGTCTCCCCGCATTTTTGGGTTGTTTCATCTATGTTGTGTTTTATCGCGTATCTATGATCCAAGAATATTTCACTTCTGTGTGCTCTAACCTTGAAAAGGAAGAGGGTCCCAGAAAAAAAGGTAGAGGAATTTTCAAAACAAGCGCGGTGATCGTAACTAATAGCCGAAACAAGACCCTAACCTCAATTAGTAGCAGAAAGCCGTATACAAGCTATTATTGGAGAGAAAGCACGTTCTGCAAAAACGTGGCACGACGGCAGGGAGCAAAGCCTCGTTTCTCGCCTGAAGAGATAAAGAACTGCTACTGCGCTTTCACACAGCTTTCACTCTTAAATTTGTAAATAGCATTCCAATCTGCATAGATCTACCTCGGTCTCTATTCAAAATTTCATGGGAAGTTCAAACCCTCCCCTGGTAAGGCCTCAACTGCAATGCTCTTATTTGGAAGCATTCAAAAGGAAGACTTGAAAAGGGCGCCCTTAATTTCTGAATTTTAGGCTCCTGATGATGCCTACTCAACTGGCCTCGAGCCGGAAAACGATAGCGAAGAGGATGAAGTTAACAATCACTCTGTGCCCCATAGCAAACCGGTACTAGTCTATGACGGCATACTATTTAGAATTAGTATTTGTTCTGTTCTTAAAATCTCCAGTATTTGGCCGAACAAGTGTATGTGTGCTAGCTGGAAGAGTCGATATTGAGAGGTATTCTCTTTCAGACCAAAGTCGATTCGAGGTCGCTGCGGAGCTCCTTACGCACATCTGTTGCATTTATGAGACCGAGAAAGGTAACGTTTTTTTTACTAAAGTACTATGGCTTGACAGCGATGAAAAAGATTTTACCAGCGATAAAAAGTTATGTTGCAGAAGAAGACAAGTGTTCGAAAATCTGCAGTGGAGAAAAATGAGCGAACACGTCGATACAGGAGGGTTCAACCAGACAGCTCGTCAAGTGATGATGATTCTGGGAACGAAGATGAAGTGGAGCCGATGGAGACTGACCGCACTTCTATTGATGATGCTCACGATTCGATGCATGGCTTAGAGAAGGAAGATTCGACGGTACGAGCTGATTTTCAAGTGGTGTTTGTTTCTACATGGAATTGCTCGTCAAAATTTTTGTAAATAGTCTTTCCGACGAGAATCTCTTGTCCCAGGACGACTGCTCCGGTTCTGATTCGGAGGAGCCAAAACAGGAAGCTGCTAAACAGTCGGCCACCTCTTTGAATTCGTCAGTGCGTAAAAAGAGACGAGCAAGGTTCGTTTCAAAGAAAGCGCGTCGTCTGAAGGAGTTCCAGAAACGTATGGCACGAATGACAAAAGTAGCGGAAAGGAGGCTGCATGAGGTACATTCCTGCTCAACTTTTACTTAGTTCACAAGATCCTTTCAGAAGCTCACAAGCTACAACCTGCTATTTAATCCATGTAGTTTATAACAAAAGTGGTTTTTGAGATCCCCCCCCCCCTCCCTCCCACACACAGAATGACCTATGGTTCTCCTCGCTAGTTGAGCGGATTTTCTTCACAGTTTCTACAAAGTTTGTTCAAACAACGATTTTTGGCTTTTCCCACATGTGTTCCATAGGTTTCAAATCCGGTGTCTGGCTTGGCCAAAGTCCGATTCGCTGGTCGCCGAAGGCCGCCTTAAAAACCATTGAGGGATGTGTTGGATCGTCATCGTGCTGCAGGATCCATCCTACTGGCATGTGCTGCTGTGGCCACGGCAAGACGATGTCGACCGTCATGTTTTCAAAACGCTTCCCCGTGCCACCAATTCTCAAGATGGGGCCTATTCCGTTTGAGGAGGAGACACTATTTACCATCATACTTCCTCTACCATGCTTGATTGTGAATAGGATGTACAGGATGTCCCAAAATTATGGGCACCATTTCATGGCAATGTATTTGAAGCTTATCAGCTGAGAGTGACAACGGAATATATATGCCTGTTTGCCAACACTGTACTACAACATACTACAATGGCATTTCAAAAAATCCTCCTTGAGCGCGGGTAGAGGCCCAATGTTTGCTCTCGTGCTCCTCGCGTGTTGCACGAGGGTATCCTTAATTTCTTCCCATCCTTTCTTCAGTCCTTCTTTCTGAAACTCCAAACTGGTACTGCAAACTCGACCGTTTCTTCTAATCAAGAAGGATACGGACGAGTCATGTGAGCTAAGATCTGTGAAGCAGCATGACCATTCCTCATCGCTAATGAGAAGTTGGGCAGCCTGCGTTGGCACCGCTAGCGAGCGAGCTTGCATCTGTGGGCTGGAGTATCGTCTTGCTGGGAGAAGTGCAAGCTGTTTCAGAAAGCAAAGTAAGATCAATGCTTCGTTAGGTCCACCAGGATGCCCTTTGAATACAGATCTTTGTCAATTTTCACGCCGGTTCCCCACGAAGTCAAGGGCGTCTAAACTGTGCCCGTGACTCCCCCAAAATCATCATTTTGCTGTTCTTATAAGAACGTTTTTGCGAAGGATCGCGTGTTTGATGTTCATAACCAGAACGTGATCTTTTAATTTGCTTAAGAATGGTTTTTTTAGATTTTTTTTTATTTTATTTTTGCTTTTAAATTCTTCTAGTTAGAGAGAAATGGGGGGTTGCGTGTCTCCACTCAACTAGCAACTTTCTGCATTTTTTTGCCCTTCACTGTCTGTTGAGATCAGAAATGGAGCGAAATTTCTGCATACGATAGGATAGCAGTGAAGCTTCTGCATGTCATTTTTCCATCTCGATAACTCCGATAAGCCGTGCCCGTTGACTTCCTTTTGAAGGGTCACCCAGGCCCTCGACCAACTGGCCGGGCCATTTTGATAGTCCTATCTTTAGAAACATTGGTCTTTCTACCTTTCCTGGTTTGTCTAGAATTTCATAATGCCCTTCCACCTCTCGCATGTCAATGATTGCAAGTGGCATTTTAGTATCGGCCTTTAGTGACCATGTAAGAAAATATAGTAAGAAGACCTCCCTTGTGAACTGATTAACAGCGAGTGAAGTAAATATGGTGGGTTACTTCCACCTTATAAATTCATGAATTTTGGCACCTATAATTTTGGGACATCCTGAACTTTGGACTAAACTTTTCCCTAGATGGACGTCGTATTCACCGTGTACCACGCTTCCAAACAAATTGAACTTAATCTTGTCTGTAAAGTCCTTTACTCATTCAGTCTAAGGCAACGGTGCGCAAGCTCCACTCGGTTCTTCCTATATTTGGCTGATGAGCGGCCTTTTGGCTTTACGTCTTCTACAAATACAAGATGTTTGAGCGTCTTCCTACTATCCGTGGGCTAAGAATGATGTCATGGCTAGCGCTGAATTGAGCGGCAGTGTCAGCCGTAGTGAGGCGAGAATCAGCTTTCGACCGACGTATGACCCGTCGATCCTTGGCTGATGAAGTACATCGGAGCCTTCTCGTTTTCTTAGCATTGAAACAGAAATCCTGACTTAATAGCGTTGGATAACCGAAATGCTGTGCTGTGAAAAATCCAAAATCCTTGAAATTGCAGTGACCTCCATGCTCGATCCCTTCATGTTTACTGCTGCCTGCCGAATTTCCTGACTTCTGTCCTTGCCATGCCTTAAGTGAACAAGCACTAACGTTGAGCCCAAATGTGATGCAAAGAATGCAAATATCGCTAACCTTGCAATCAGGAGAAACAACTTTACTGGCAAAACTTTTGCATGTAGTCACTTCCCTCAGTTTCGAAGCCAAGAAGTATGAGTCAGTTTGGTTTCAGATGATGTTCGACATATCAAGGTTTTTCTGGAGTCCCTTCGCTCGTGAAAAAGTTACGATTGGAAAACCGTTTTAACGGAGACCTTTTACCGCTACTGGACAGCGTTGTTAAAGCTGCGCCATTAACAGTGAAGCGTTAGGGCGCCGACGAATAGTAGCCTCATTAGGAGACATCCAGACGGTTACAGACACGTAGTCTTGTTCAACCCCTTTCTTATTACTTTTTTGAAGCCTTATACTTTTTAAATCAGCTGATTTCTGCGCTCTCTGCACCATTTCTACACTACTCGTCGCCATGACTTCATTATTTCACAGAGGTTAGGTGCCTCAAAATTATGTTGAACTGTACCTTTTCGTTCTCAGGCAATTGCATTACACACACGCTACCTGATTCTGGACAGCAGTACGTAGAGAATCCGCAAATCCATCGAATGAATTCGTTCGAGTGTCATTTATCATTACTCAGGGTAGTAGTTTGCAGTTCTTACCTGCAACGATCAACAGAACAGCGGATTGTGCGACTCTTACGAGGAAGATCTTTCAGGGCGTGGGACAATTTTTTAAAATCGTTTTTTGCATGGTATAGGGGAATGAGCACTGAGTATAGAACTATGGTGCATTTCCGCTAAATGGCCTTCTGAATGCTAAAAAAGGGTGAAAATGATTTCATCAGAAATTGCCGTTTCAAGCCACTAAGCGTCCCTTGTTTCATTCATGGCGTCGACTGTCCGCACAGTAGAAGGCGCCAGTGCACATTGAAAATAACGTGAACAGTAGCCAAAAAAGGGAGCCACATGTTGAAAAGTGCATGGAAGTTTCACATGTGCTCCCCACGGTTGTGCTGCTGGCAGCGACGGATGGTGTGGTGGATAGCGATGTGGACTTCTAGTTGAGACGTTTGAGCTGGGTTGATGGGCCGGGTTTTCGAGGCTTTTCCGTTTTTGCATTTTGTGCTGCCACCTCCAGATTGGCTCCATATTGCACCAGGGGCATAGCAATTGCCTGACCGGTCATGGTCGTGACTAGAACCAGCGATAACCTCTACAAGTCGTTAGAATTGGACTCTTTCAAGTCGTCTTCTTGCTGAAGGATCTATGAGCATTGGGCTTGATATAAGAAGCTGCCACCCCTGAAGGATATCCTTCAAGCGCCAGATTACTAGATTAATGGCTAGATGAAGGGTTTGGGCGATACCCGGTCGCAACATACGATCCTCTAACTCCGCGTCCTGCTATGAAGGGCTGGAGGACGCGATCAAGAATGACATAGCTGAAGTCGAGGTGACTGCAGAAGATACTGATCGTGAGGAGAGAAGGAAATGGAGATGACCAACCAGAACAGTGGACAAAAACTCTACAACGGCGCGAGATCAAGTAGGGTAAAAACGGTGAAATCATCGAAATCAGATGCGCCTTTCAGCAGTTCTGAAGGAATTCGGTCGAATTAAAACAATAATCAAACCATTACTGTCCAAATCATTTAAAGAACTGTATGGACTGTGCAGTGTTCATACAATGTCCTAAGACCAGATGATGTGATATCGAGCTTTTTGATTACAAAATGGTATCATACCAATTTAAAAACATTTTACCAACAGGATGAACTCTGGATGTGAGGGATGCAAAAACAGGCGAACTGATAAAAAAAACTACGTGAAGAAGTTGAGGGGGGGGGGGAGGGAAGGGGGACTCCTGAGAGTGTGAAGCCTGGAAGCTTCTTCGCTGATAGCTCCACACATCAAATTCTAACGATTTGTAGAGGTTATCGCTGGTCCTGGTCACGACCATGACCGGTAAGGCACTTGCTTTGGCCCTGGAGCCAACCTATAGGTGGCAGCATAAAATGCAAAAACGGCAAAGCCCCAGGAATCCGAACCATCAACCCAGCCTAGTCGTCCCATTTCGGATTCCTTATCGCTATCCACCACACCATCCGTCCCTGCCAGCAGCACAACCGTAGAGAGCACATATAAAACTTCCCGCATTTTTCAACATGTGGCTCCCTTTTTTGGCTACTGTTCACGTTTTTCAATGCGCAGTCCGCTGGCGCCTTCTACTGTGCGGACAGTCGACGCCATGAATGAAACAAGCGACGCTTAGTGGGTTGAAACATCAGTTTCTGACAAAATCATTTTCACCCTTTTCTAGCATTCAGAAGGCCATTTAGCGGAAAGTTCTATAGTCACTGCTCATGCCCCTATACCATGCAAAAAACCACTTTCAAGGCGCTACCCACGCCCTGAAAGACCTTCCTTGTTAGGGATTCACGCTAGGGAGCAGAGGAAGAGGTTGCACTGTTATAAGGCTTGCCAACCGAAAGGTGTCTCGCTTAGAGAATCAGAACGATAAGGTCTCTTTGTCTTGTGTGCGCCAGCGGAAGAATTGCACGCAGGTCTATGTCCGCACTTGCTCTAGTGCGCTTTCTTGTCAGGAGTGGACGTGGGCATGTGAACAGATAGAAGTCGAAGACGGCTCAGAAAGTAAAACTTTCATCAAACCGTTAATATTCCATTTTTGTTTGCTAAACCGAGAGAAGGTGTGGAAAATGGAGGATGTGACGTGACTCGCCGAGGGATGGTACTACTTGATCAGATTAGGTTCTTTGGGACAAAATAGTCTCATTCTACAAAGATCTCAGTGCGGGGCTGACAATGAATTTCCTTTTAGTGGAACCGTGATCTTTTTTTTAGATGCTCGCATACGGACTTTAAGGCGCAGGTCACGATAGAAGTGGTATCTTAATTCCCCCCAGGATTAACTAATGGCTTGCCATGGTAGCACAAAGGACGCTGTCGGGTTGAAATAGTCTGTATAGGGCTCAACAAAGGCCCGACAGCCAGCTTAGCCGACGTCCATGCCCGAACGCGAGATGTTTTGTCGAGGGTGTAGGGGTTGCACCTATCCCAAAAGGACCTACACGTTAAACATGCAATCAGCTGATCGCCGTAGGGGGAAGGGATGCTGTGAGCTACCTATGCTGCTGGGTGCAATGGCACACGCAGGGAGCTCGTCCAAGCACCCCTTCCGCGCCATATTCTCCGTCTTATTCCTGTCCAACTCCGATTTGTTCGACTCTTTTCAGGCCTGTTATTTCTCTGGGCGGAGTTGTTGAAGTTGCAAATGGTGCACTATCACACAGCATGGCCACTAGTTCCGATCCCGGTTCGATATCCGCCTAGGCCAACCAAGCTGTCCCTCCGGTGTCCGTTAATTGGTAATTGATTAGTACCAGACTCGTCTGGAGGATAAGAGCACTGACTTGTACATTGACTGGCTATCGCAATTCATTGTATAGACCACATACGCATTCAGTACGCCACTACGATTCTGAATGGGAGTCGAATGCGCGGGCGCACCCCTCAGGCGAGTTGATTAACACCAAAAGAGTTTGTCCTTCATGCATGCGTGTGCACCAACGAAATCTTCAAAGTTCGTAATAGTTTTGATTCTGAATAACGGTAAATACGTGTGCCCGTTTTTGCAGCTATCCGAACTATGTCCGCTTGAGACGATTCGAGAGCTACGAAACTCGAAGCCTGATCTAGCATTGTACACAAACGATTACGTCGGCAGACCAAAAGTGCGCCAGAGTGACATGGATATGTTAGCATACAATGCAGCCCGAGGCGATTTTGAATGGGTCTGTTGAGTCTGATTTATTACGTATCACATTAAACTTGATTACTGCCTGTCCGGTTGATCGGCGGGGACATTTAAGGAGTGGTTCAACGATGCTGAACAGCTGATTAGTCGTCTTATGATTCAAGAGTCATCTGATAGGGTTGAAGACCTTGAGAACGATATTAAATTTGCACGCATTGAAAAGTGAGTTTTTTTCTTCAGAAAATCGAGGGCATCATTCTTATAAGCTCTTCAGGTATTACCGTACTCTCAAAACTCGAAAAGCGTACCGCCGTGCTATAGTGGAGCACGATAAGATCTCGGAATTTTTCAGATTCATGATGGTACGCCTGTTACATTTCCCTCTTCGTTGACTCCAATACATCTTATTACTTTTTATTTTTTTCTCAGAATATGACTATGGAAAAACGTAAAGCTAGCCAAATCTTCGCTCAGCGTCCTCCCTTGGAGAAACTGCTAATTCGTGCTCAGCAGTGTTTAACCAAAAGAGAGACTGAAGATTTACGAAGCCATGTAGAAAGTGAGTTTGTTGTTGGACAGTTCTATTGAGTGCATTGTTATAAATTATAGGAGCTGATGAACTTATGGGAAGGATTGCGAAGCTCCAAGAATTGCAACGTAATGGAGTAACAACTCTGAAAGGTTGGTGCTGTTAATAACTTTTAAACTGCTTATCCCCACTGTGTTTTTATCGATTGGTTCCTCATCGCTGATGCGGAATCAATTGGCAACCCACTTGTGAACTTACCAGCCGAAGCAAACAGCTTGCGTCAATTTTGATTTTAAAAGATAAAATGGAGGGTTCTTTGACTTGTTTCTTGTACAAAAAACTGACGTGCGCTGTTGCAGAAGCCGTGTTCCTGGTGGTCGTGCTATGCTGGATGCGCTTTCTAATGGACTCGCTACCAACACTGATATTTCTGAGTACGCTCGTTGAATTGTACCAAGTGAAGGTGTTGTCGTGGACACATCTCCTCAACAAGGTGTTGCGATGTTTCGGAGGACGAAAGACTCACTCGAGGCAACCCTTTTTGTCTTGCTCACTGGAATTCAAAACGGAAGAAGTTACGTTCGTAGAAGAAATTTTAGTCGAAAATCTTGATGGTCAACTGCACTTACTTTCCTTTCCGCCGAAGTTCCACAGTCCATCAGCCGTTTCTGGCAATCTGTTGCGACGGTTCCGACAACGTGGACGTGTTACTGCTCATTATAATGGTGAAACTACAGAGGAAGCTCAACATGCCTCGTCTGTTGATTTGCCCTTAGCATCACAATCGTCTGGAAGTTACCCCGTGAATGTGGATGCTGTGCTTGGAGCTAATACTGTGGAGGACATCGCGGATACTCATCCAGACTTTGCACGTCTTCTGCTAGATTGCTATTCGGCTGGATGCGATCTCGAAGAGTACAAGCGTGAATTTCAACGTTTGAAAAATCTAAGAATAAAACGGCAAGGAGGAGTCAATCAAACCTTGAGCTTTTCGCTGTTTCCATCTGTACCCTCCGACCTGCCGGGACACTTATTCGTAAGGTTGCTCAAATTTCATTCGCTTTACGAAGGCGCGTGCAGGAAGTACCTGACAGACGTTGTTAATAAAAGAGTTGAAGCGTCGCCAGGATTTCCATACGACTTGTCGACAGTCGGTTTACAAGATCTTGTTCAGGGCGGTTCTTCCACCGAATATTACCGTGTAGAAAACGAAGCCCAGTCTGCCAGTGGTTCCTACGTTGCCACCGATGCTCACTTCGTTGATCCATCCGGTGTGGCTCAAGGCATGTCATCTGCAGTGGCGTATTCCCCTGCTGTAAATAGTCTTTATTCGCAGAGGTTTTCTCAACATGGAGTACATTTGAACGCGGATCGAAACGTGGCAATGACGGGTCCTACGGAGTCCACAACATGCATGCAACGAAGTACAATCAATCAAATGCAGGAAAGAACATCTCAGTCGAGGGTTGCCTCGATATATGTCGATAGGCGGATGACAGCCACACCGCTGCCAAGTTGGTCACAACAGTCCAACACTGTCTCTGAAGTGCGTTCTCGAATGGCCACTCCACTTCCGCCGCTTGAAATCAAGCAATGTCCGGTTTTACAAGCCGGACTATCAACTCCCGTTCTACGCACCGAAAATCGACCAGCGCAGACGTCGATTGCCCATCATAGGCATATGGCGACGCCGATACCTGGAATGGAAGGTGTGCAATCGTACAGTGGCATGTGTGGCTCGCATGGTCAGCATTATCAGCAAATGCCAAGTTCGTCTGAAATACATGGGAATCTTACAGACAACAGAGGAATGATGGCATCAACGCCAATGATCGGAAGTGTTGAATCGTCGTCGCAGGCGTCGCCATTTGCTACACCAACGAAGAAACCACGTGCTCGTCGAAAACCAGTTGTCACATCTCAAGCTCAAATTCAAGGGCAGCAAGCAATTACTCTGCATAGTCGGCAAATGAACGCGACTCCAATTCCTGGATGGCAAGAACATCATGCAAAGTCGAATTTGGGAGTGCAAGGACAACCACATCATATACAACATAGAAATCTAATGTCTGCCTCTGTGACACCGTTGCAAAGACAATTAAGGACGCCTATGCCAGATCATCGTGAGATGATGAATGCTACCCCTTTGCCTGGATGGGCACCCAATCATGTGGGAAATAGTAGCAATCAGGTTGAGCGTAGCCCACTAGTTTCTTCTCTACCTCCGCTGTCTCAATTTACACCTATGCAGCAGTCAGAGACGCGTCAACTGAAGACACCCTATCCATCAATGCAAAACCGACAGCTTGTGACTCCTGTACCTCATACTCAGCAGCGTGCCATGAGTACGCAGCCGTACGAGCAGTCATCCCACGTTTATACGCGATCGCGCGAATTGATGACCCCTGCTCCCTTTGCTCAAACCGAATCGGTCAGTGTTCCATACGTACAGTCGCAGAATATTGGAGCAAATATAGGATCTGCCACCGGTGAAATGTACCCTCAACAAAGTATCCAGTATCAGTGGTCAGAAGGCAGCTCAATGGATCTGTATAGTCAGCAAAGACAATTTGTACAGCATTCTTCGTATGGTCAACAGTCGCAGTTCAATCAGGAGGCAAATTCTGGAAGTCAGCCGCAGAGTTCCTTTGTTGCTAATCAGACAGTACAATATCTCACTCCTACTGCGCATTCTCAATATCCGCAGGCATCTGTAGAGGTTCAGAAAGGATCTGCTTTTTCTCAGCCATATCACTATGTACAACAGACCTACACTGTTCCGTCCGACTTTCAGCAGCAATCATCTTACTCGCAAGATTCGAACTTCGGTCAAAGCTCTTACCCCCAACGTTCTCCTTTTACTCACCAGCAACGACAACAAACGGAACAGTCACAACAACAACAGCAGAACCAACCGCTCAATCCCTCATTACGGCAGCACCTTAGCCAGCCACTGCAGCAACAACAGCAACAACCGATTCTAAGACAAGTGTACGAGAACTCTGCTCAGTTCGTTCAGCAGTACAACCATTTGGTCCCCAATTACAGTACCCAGCCTGGGTGCGGCATGCAGAGCAGGCAGCTAACCACTGCCTCAATGCAAGTTCATCAAATGCCGAGAAGTTGCGATGTTACTGATGGTAGTCTCTCTCAACAAAACTCAGATATCGCGCATCAAGACCAACAGTCCGCAACCACTTTTGCAGCTGGATTGCTAGAAATGAATGTGTCGTCTGGTGCTGGCGTTATTGTAGACCTTCTCCGAAACGATGATCCGGTAACGTCTGGAGTAACTCTGGATGCTATTCAGAGCGACTATACCGGAATGGTTTCTACAACGATTGCTGATGCGCCTATTATCGATTCAATTCTGGACGGTCAACTGAGAACATTTGGTATCACCCAATGTCCTCCTCCTCCGCGTAATGACTCTGAAGCAACTGTTCCGGCACGAGCATCGCCAAGCTCGTGTTCACCTGGACTGATTGTTGGCGAAGACGAATCAAACTCGCTAATACCGAGTTTTTTCTACCCGAAAGATTTCGTTCAGAACGATTTGAACGATTTGAGGATTGAAGATTCGCCCATTGAAAAGACTCTAAATTGCCAGCATTTCCGATTTGACATAATTCTTGCAATGAAACATCACCGTATTGGCAAAGAAGACTATGAACGCACCTTACGTGAGCTGGATGAAATGGAAAAAGAGAAATGTGTCGGACCGCTAGGGGATTTGTTGATGAAAAGACTAGGTTTGAAACGACAGAGTCAATATACTCGCGATGGAAAGTTTAGTGTTGAAGAACTTGTCGCTGCGTTTGCTGCAAACGCTAAGATTCAGGAGTCTAGTGCCAAAATGCCTGAGCGTAGAATGAGTTCGGAGTTGTTTAGCGAGTTACTGGAAGACATCACGCCTGTTCAGTCAAATACCCCTGCACATCAGTTTAATTCTAAATCTTGCCTTGATTCATATTCAACGTCTTCCGTTGTTCCTAATTGTATGTCTAAATTGGATGTTTTGCAATCGGGCGAGGCCATGAACGATCTTGGCTATCTTCTGTCAGATGATGTTATCGCCGAGTTTGATTCGATGTCCGGTTCGAAACCTTTATCTGCTGGTGTGACGCTGCCATATACTCGTGCTGATCAGCTATCTACTGGATCTCCATCATCATTCGTCCGCAAAGAAGCGCTTCCAGTCGCAGTTCCTGTTAACAGAGAAGTACCTTTCGATAAGTCAAAGGGGTCTAATGACTCTACTACTTTTCTCACATCAGGTTTCAACGGAGACAAGACCTGTAATGAGATACATACTCGAAATGGCAAGTCAATTGCGATGTTCTCGTCGTCGCCAATTCCATCGCTGTCAACTGGTGAACCTGCCACATCATCTCACGGTTCAGTTCTTTCATCCAGTCTGCTTGTTCAAGGAAGGACTGCAAAAGAACTTCGTCCAAAAACTCAAATTAAGTCCAAATTCTCCTCGCATCCAGATGATCAAGATACACCCAGCATCAAAGTGAAGTCGGCGTTCGGTAGTTCAGTAGCAGTTCCTAGAAAGCTACTTTCTGAAAGCGACCCAGTCTTGAGTAAAACTGCAGAGATTGGAGCTCCCGCACAATCTGCACGCCTATCAGACGTGTTTCCTAATGAAAGCTATGGAAGTTTATCTCCTTTTGTCATTAGTCCTGAGCCATTATCGGATGAAGATGACTGGTGGAGGAAGGATGACGAGACCCCTCCAATGCTTGGAGGAACACCTCTGAAGATAAGAGGAGTAACTAAAGATCTGAAGTTGCCAGTAAAATCCTCTGAAAATCCTAAGCCCTATGATTATAGGGAGAAAGAGACAACTTTTGCCCCAAATGTGGAAACACCTCCAAAGGCAGCTGTTCCCATGACGAAGCGTTCCCCGAAACGAATTGAAGAAGGAAATAGGCGACTGGTTGACCGATATCTACATTCGCCTTCGCCGTCGCATAAGATGCATTTGAAAAGTTTCGGTGAGTACGGAAACGATCAAAGCTATAGCAAGACAAAGCTAGCAGAACAACTAAAGAGACCTTCACGAAAGGTCAACAAAACTCTTTTCATTTCGGATTCATCTTCTGATGATTCAGTGAAGGAAGACACTCTCTTGCCTCCCTCCACATCTCGCGTCCACCAATCCACTTCACTTCCATCATTGCCTTGTGTGTCACGGAAAAAATCTTATTCTCCCCGCGACCATCATTCACCGCGTTCGGGAAAGAAGAAAAATAGAAAATCCTCATTACCCTCAAAGCCATCCAAAGAATCAAAAGAACTTCCGCAGAAATCCGGCATGTCAAAGGTTGAGCTGTCACGTGAAGTGCTGGCCAAGCAAATTGCTGACATAATTGAAGATGAACGAAGCAAATTGCCTCCAGAAGAAGCTAGATTGCATAGAAGACCATTATCCCCTGCGTCTTTGGACGTTGTTATTCAAGATTTGATGCAACATCACATATCAGAAGACGCTAGTCCCAACAGGGAGCTTTTCGCTTCAAAGTTGCTAGGAACAGATATTTTCTCCAAATTATTTTTCCGAGCTGGGAAGTGTGTGTTCCGCCACTATGAAGAGCTAGACGACTTCCGAAGTAAAGAGAAAGGAAGAGGTCGCAGGAAAGGAGCAGCTACACGTAAGAGAGACACAGAACTGTTGCGTGGAATAAGAAAATCTCGTGAAATTCAAAAGTATAAGGATGCTTTACGAGCGGCCAAGGAGCCGTCTGAGGCAGAAAAAAAGGCTGCTGCCGAAAGAGCTAAGTTGGAAGCGATGCCATGGTTAGCACGATCCACCTTCAAACCGGATGTTCAACAAGGAACCTCATCGCGATTCGTAATTCCGAAGAAATCTAGCGGTAATCGAAGCGGCGGAGAGGGTTCTATGTGTCGTGTTACAAGAGAATATCAACAGTGCGAAACAACTGATGAAACAGAGATGAAATCAAGTCATCACAAAATGGAAGGAGGATCTAACGAGCAATTCAGAAGTTGGTTGACCAGTGAGAAGGTCAGCCCAAGTAGACGAAGCCGATCACCGCCGACTCATCCACAGGGAGGCAAAGTCGACATGCGAATGAGTAATGAAGAACGCTTGACGAGTGATGTACCGCCTACAGAGGGGAAGGTAGTAGAAGTTTCTGCGAACTTTTCATTTTGTTGGATGCCAAAGTCGTCTACTTATAAAGCGAGAGCAAAACACACATGGCCTCTAAAAAGGTGGAGATCTGCATTTACAATTTTGGAAGCTATTGAGGTACATCGTAACAGTTCAGCACCAGAAGAACATTCTGCGAGCGACTCAGTGTTCGAAAGTGTTATGGAGGATGTAGACATAGCAACCAACAGCTTTACCGAGACTCGCTTTCAAAAAGCGCCCATTGTCAAGGATAGTTCTAGCGCTACTCAATCAACATCATTTGTTTCGGCAAGAGAATCAGAACTAGCAGCTTTGGCCTTACAGGAAGAAATGTCAAGGAATGAGCAGGATTCGCCGGATGTTCACTATGATGCTTTACGTTACCTGGCGGCTATGTCTGAATCGGAATTCTCTGCTCACAGTGACAGTCATGGGCCTTCTACTTCAACTCCAGTTGTGAATAAGGGCTCAAAAACACATGACGCAGGTGCTGCTCTAGAAGTCTTGCCAGAAAGTTTTACATCGGATCAATTGCGCGGTGATCCAACTCTTTCCGAGCATTCAAGCTGGACCAAAATGGATACAACCGAACAACCGTTTTATGGAACTGGATTTGATAATGAGCCGTGGTCTTTTTCTCTGTCAAATACACATTCTCAGACTTCGGTACGTCCGACAGAAAATACTCAGTCCAGTAATTCAGCGCACGGGGAGAATTCTTTGTACTCAAGCCTACAGGAAGAGCTCGACACAATTGTAAGAGATACTCTCGGCGACACATTGTACAACCCCGCACCTATCAGTAACGCTCCTTTGACTACGATAGCACCTTCTTTGGAAAAGTTCGAATGGCCCAAGGCAGATGTACCGGTACGAAGCTATGCACTTGACATCGTTCTACCACCTTTATTGTGTGATAAATCAAAAATCGCTATTCTGGATATGTGTAGATGTCAGCGTTGCACTACTCGATGTGAATATTTCTGCGATCATGAGGAATGGAAGTACCTCTACGACTATGCTACATCTCGTCCTAAAAAACAACAAAAGAGTGAGCTCTGTTGTCGAACTCCATCTGATCAAATTTGTGTGAATAATCTCAGCATTTCGAAAAAGCCAGAGGAGAGGTGCGTTAAATCCATCAGCAAAGTATTTCAGTACACATCAGACCGTGACCAGTTGAGTATAGCTGGCGTTTCTTCAAACCTCTGCAGTTTCATTAAGTCTCCAGCTGTTAAAAGTGTGAAAGGCCATTGGTGGATTTACCAGCGAGCTTTCGCTTCCAGGAAATTTAATAATGTGTGCGCTCATTTGAAACAGTGGGAGATATGTCGTCCTCCTTGCTTGGAAGAGGCGATTGTGGTTCTAGAGGAATCACAGTATTATAGAGGCTGTGACCATTTCCCAAGCTTTGCTTCACCCATATCACTTGTTGTTCGATGTGAAAATGAGACCAAGAGCAGTGCTGTAACTGCCGTACCGATTAATCAAGTTACTTGTCAGTCAACTGCCATGAGTATATTTGCTACTCCTGTAGCTGCTCACTTTCAGAAAGGCGGATCCTCTGCAGAGTACGAATTTTCTATCTCGATACCAAGAAATGAAGTTTCTATCTCAGAAATTACGGATTTATCGCTATCGTATGCCCAAGAGAATGATGCATGGGCAGCTATAGCTACTATTAATGTACCCCGTAAAACATCCACTGTGCTGAATATCGTTATGCTTAACGTGTCTTACAATACCCCTCAGTGGATTACGGAAACGTCTGTGTGCTCATCCGAGATAACGTTTACGCAGCCTCGTCTAGATGCCACCAACTCCTATATTCTCCTGACCAATGTTGTGCGAAAACGGGTTGACTCAATTCATACGACTTCTACGATACAACCGATTCCTCGTTTGACAACGTTGTCATTTGCTTGTATCCGTTCAGACAGAAATTTCTTGATAAGTGGACCCGCGCAGGAAGCAAGGACCTCCCTTCCACTTCCGGTAGCGGATTTCACATTCTATAGAACTTCCCAACTGAGAGTACGACGGAGACGTTTGGATGAATCAGCATGCGCAGATATCGTTCTTTCCATTCCTCGTCTAGGAAATTCCATTTTGAGCGTCTTCGAACTGATAGCAGAAGAGAATCGAGCAGATATTCAGGGAGTGACCGAGTATTCTATTGCTCTGTCTCGTGAAGAGAAGACTGTTTTGAATATAACTGAAATAAATGTTCATCGTTACCAACTAGGATTCATAGAAAGCTGGATAGGAATCGTGCCCATACCTCGCGTGGACTGCACTGCTACTGAGATCCAAAAACTTAACGTGAAACGCAAGCGTACAGGTGTCACTGCCTCGTCTGATGCTGTTATTACTATTCCGCGCGTGGAATCTACAGCTTTTAGTGTGACTGAAGCCAAGTTGGTCCAAGTACGTGGGGATAGCCGCGAAACCTTCGAGGTAGTGTCATCTGTGCCACGAGAGGAAACTGCTACATTCAAGTCTTTTACGTTGAAAGTGAAGCGTATTAACAGGACCGTCGTGGGGTCTGTTAGCTACAGTCATCCGACTGCTCTCGAGGAAAAAAGAAGTCTGGCCATTTACAGTACAATTGTACGACATCGAAGAGTTAGCGGGGTGGAGGAGCTATGCTATTCCCATCCTACTACGAATATCACCGAAACGGCATGCTCTATCACAGATCGAAGTTTCGACATGATAAATCGCGAAATATTCATTTTTGGGTCAAACAGGGTAGTGGGTATTCCTGCAGAAGATGGTACTCCTACGCACATATTTGACGCGAGTGTCCGACGTTCAAGTAATGATCAGTTGTCGCTTGTCCAGTCAGGGACGAAATGTTTTGATTCAAATCGGTATTCATTAGCAATGCACTCTCGTGAAGACGTATTTGAAAATGAGCTGAGCTTTGATCAAATCAGCAAAAGCAACTCGGCCGTTGTTCCGATACCCTGTGGAGATGTAGGAGTTCTTTGTTTGCCTTCTGTTGAAATGTCGCGGAAAAGGAAGCATAAGGAAGAGTCGACTCTGTTTATGAAGCGAATAAAGATCGAAGATCAAGCAGGTCCATTCATTACAGATGAAAGCTTCTTCAATGATGCGAATCGTGTTACTGAAGTTGTACATGTTAAAGATCCAAGACTGCCGTTACAGTGCTCAAATACTTTTATGGAAGTGTCAATGAAATGGAGATGTTTTGCTCATCAGCATATGCCTCACATGGTTTTTTCTTCATATTTGGTAACTCAATTCGCAACGTTACTTCAGCGAGTGTTTGATGAAGGGGTAGTCCGTTATACGATTACCATGAAGGAACTGAGTAGATTAATTGCAAACAAGGATGGGCGATATGATTTGAGTGTTTTTACCAGTCCAAATAAGGTCATGGCACGATCTTCTGACCCGTCAGGTCCAATTTGGGGTCGACTGGTAAAACTCCGAATGCAACGTAACTCTACGGAGCTGCTGAATCGTCAAGCATTAGCACCGTTATATATATTTTTGGGCTTGACGAGTTTTCCACGACTAGGAAAACCCTGGCGTAGGTGGCTTAAACCGGTTGATGTCACCACAGAGTCAAGAATTGGTTGTCAACTTGCTCTTTGTATGCGAATACCAGATCTTGTTGGAGTTGATGATATGGACTCAAAACTGCAAGCAATCAAAATGTGGTGGACATTCATGATGATTCGTGGAACGCTGTCCTGGTATATCTACCCTTGTTTTTCCCGTCGTCAGTTATTCCTTCTTGTCCGTCTTCTGGAGGCGCTCCAAGATGTGGAACATCCGCCATTCTGTCTCTATCCACCAAAAGTGTTTTTCAAAGCTGTTAAAAAGGTACTTCGTCATCCACGTTTGGATCTTATTCCAAAGGATGTCTATCACCCGGATATAACAACTATGGCTACGCTGTTGAAAATGAAGCGTAGTAGGGTATTCCACGTGGATCGATCGCTACCCGAGTTACTATCACATTGGATGGACGATATGAATAAAATTGATGCATATTTAGCTGCCGATGTGAAGGTGAACATTATGAGCCCTTCGAGTTTCTTGACTCAAAGCGAGTGGGTATGGAAGAATTTCGGTCGGGGTTGTGTGCCTGACAGTATGAAGTATGACCGCAGCATTGGTGTAGAAGAGATAATGAAAAAATTAGCGGATTGCGTTGCGGATGTCAATTTAACCATTGACCATCGTAAACGGATCTCTGCGTTGAGGACTGCAATAGGTGCATGGTCGAATTATGAGAGCGGACCTTCAGTCGAACAGATTCCTGTAGATATAATAAATCCATTCGCGTTATCTGCTTCGTTCATTGCTTTGCTGCCGATGCCGGATGGATTTGTTGACGAGTGCTTCACATTCCTTGAAAAGGTGGTTTTCTTGTTGCTATTCATTTAAAATTCTACCGTGTTTCCAGTTTTCATACCTACTATTTTAGGTTTCGAAAAAGTCAACCCAGCCACGCCAAAATCCAACAAAAAGAAGCACAAAAAGCTCACTAAGTTGGAAATGGAAACCAAGCGAAAGTATGTATTAGATATTGGCTGAAGTATTAGGTCATCTCATTCAAAAGTTCGCAAGCTCTTACTCGAATAAAATGAACAGCAAACAAGATAAAAAGCTAATATTCTAATGTTCTGTCGGGTAGGCTCCATCATTGTTGACGACCCTCTCCCAGCGTCCAGATAGCACCTGGACACCAAGTAGCTTCTTTCCTTCAACATGTGCAGATAAAATGCTGTTGACGTCCATTTCGGCGATCGACCAGGTGTCAAAGCGTTTGCCACTGCACCTTCATTTGACCGAACCGGTTGAAGTCGCACGGCTGGAGCTCGGGAGAATAGGGCGGTTGAATCTAGGTTTCAATACTCTTTTCTTCAAAAAACTGCTGCACAATTCGAGATGGGTGGGGCCTGGCATTGTCATGAGCGATAATTGCCCCCTTGAAGTTGTGTGCTGCCATCCAATTGTCGGTTTTATCGTCGAGAAACTGGCAATACACTTCAGAAGTGACGGTCATTTTTTCAGGACATAGTCGCCAGAACGCTACGCCTCAGAAATCCATTGCCATGATGAGCATCCATTTGGAACCACGTGACTCTTTATGAACCAATTCGGGCGGTTCCTCATCGGCGTCCATCCAAACCCGACGCTTGTGACTTTCGGGCTCAGTGTAAAACCCACCCATTTTTCATCTATAGCCAACTTTCGTTTCGTGAGTCGTGGGTGACGTCGGTGGCGGAGAAGATTGTTTATACAGGCATCAATTCGGTTTTGGACCTGTGCTTCTGTAAGTGAATGAGGTACCCATACACACATTTTCTTGACCATCTTCCATTCTTTGGACACAACTCAGCCAATGGTAGTAGCAGGAATGCCGGTCTCGCGGGCAAGTTCGGCAATGATGCAGTCTCTGCGCTCAGCCATTCAACGCTTGATTTCAGCCACTCGTTCTTCGTGTGCGAAGTGGACGTTGTGAGCACCACCTCGGCCTTCACTTGTCTCCGTTCTTCCTTCTTTGAACATTCGCACCCATTTCTGTACATTACGCTTGAAGAACTCCGTCCCGTCCATTTGTTGATTGTGCTCACGATGAATTTGAGCTTCGGATTCTCCTTGTATAGAGCCCCATTTGATAATTTCGCGTTGATTCTGTTCGGTACTTCTTTTCAAATTGTCAATATCTTCTGCTGCAGCCATGATGTCGAAATCGGGCAGTGTCGTAGCTGACGGTCCTCGCTTCTGATCAAAAGACTGTGGATGGTGACAGCCTCCTTCATAATCCCGCCATCCCTCTGGATGTCTGCGAACTTTTGAATGAGATGACCTAATATATTCCATGCTTTGATAATCAACTTTTCGTTGAAGGGCTGGTCTCCGCTGGGAAGCCTATAAACGTTGGCATAAAGGCCAATGGCAAAACGACGATTAATACACTGTTCGAGGAGTTTTGGAAAACACCCAAGGTGAACAACCTTCCATTGTTTGTCTGTTTACTGTTTCTCTACTGTTTATTGACTTGAATGCAGGATTTTTCAACCATTTCCGTTTTCAATAAAGAAGAGAGTATGACATCCCAATCACCTAGTAATGAGGTCAGTATAAAGCTACCTCCTTTCTCTCGCCATAGTGTAGAGGTACTTCTCCCCGAATTCCCCCCCCCCCCCCCCCCCGCAAGCGGCAGTGCTTCCGCGGCAACCACCTATCTCGCGGCTGCGCGCGATCGGATGCAGCGAGTGCGAAGCGGTCTTCGGGGAGAAGTTACCTCGTCATATATCTGTTAGTTACTGTTTTATTCATTGTTTGCACTTCTAGAGCAGTAAAGAAAGTCTAGACCAACCGGTAGATGGACTCATCCGGAAACCTTATACCACTTCATCTAAGCAGGTATTCAGATCTGTTCGTACACATGCATTCCTCTGTTGTTAATCCTGTGTTTTTCACGAAAGGTTCCAATTCCAGAGCATTCTGACGGAGTTTGTTGATAATTATGACTCCGTCTCAGGTATACGTAGCTCTACTGTACTGAAAAAATCTAAGCAGGTAATGGAGTTTGTTCATGTTGCTTTTTTCTCTATCACTTATTATGAAACTCACTTGTCGTTGAGGGAGAATAGGGGAACAAAGTTTACTGGAAAGTTTTACACACTCTTCGATGGAAATTTTTTAATGGTATATACTGTTAGCATATCATTTGCAGCCAACATGATTATCTTATCAGTCCTTCCATGAAGTTAGAATGTTCTTGCACTGCTTTCATGCATTTTGAAAAATTTCAAAAAACTAGGTTGCTGCTCGATAACTGCTTGAGCTGATTGTGAGAGGTCCTGTTTTCAGGCTGAACTATCACGGTAGAAATGTTCAAAACATTAAACACTTGATGTGGTTCGATATTTGTTACTTAACTCAAGAAGAAGGAAATATCAGCAGTCTCTATCACACTCGAAAATTTCCATGGAGTTATAAAAACAGGGTAATCCGCGCAGTGATAATCAGTAAACTTCTGGTTTTTGACGCCGTGTCGCAGTTTGTGTCCGTCCGACTCCGAATCACTGAGCAACCTCTTATCACTGAATTCGTTGAAAATTTATACATAGAAGTATTGGGGGCATGAAATAATCCTCATACGCAAACTTAAGGGGGGATTTGGTGGAAACATATGTTACAGTTTAGTCCTCAGAATGCGTGAATCAGAAGTGAGAATCGCTTCGCGATTCGGTCATTAACTTACACCCTGTACAAACACAAACTTTCGTCGATTCTCTTTTTGACATTTCGGGATCATAATAGTCGACTAATGCTGGGAACCCTTACTTGTCGAGACGCACACAGGTAGTTGAAGCAAGTCAAATGTCACCTGAGTGTTGCTCTGGTGTCTAGACATAACCGCTGATAGGATTGAGCAAACTTCAATCATTCGTTTAATTCTTTGTCTCAGTGAGAGAGCGCAGATGGGAGCAAGGGTCAGGATTAAAGAAATCAATGGCAAAGCGCTAGACGTTTTTCATCTTATCAGGGGAGGATAGTCACCACCATGGAACCTTGAATGGAGACCCCAGCTATATCGATAAAGTTTGAAATGCTGTTTACGAATTTTGAGATCATAACTCCGGAATGCATATCCAGAAAACTTTTGAACGATCGGAATTTCCTTAAACATAGTGCTATTTGAAAATGTGCAGTCGTTAGTCGATATCACCTGTCGACGGGGCGCCGTTCTAATGCACTCGCTCTGCAGGCAAAGGATGCGAGCTCAATCCCCAGTGTCGATATTTTTGCACGGGATTCTTCACTTTAGTAGAAACTCCTTCAGCCTTTTTTAGTGTTGTTTCAAGTAGGCGCTGTCGTGACGGGATGCCTTCTACTGTCTGCATCGGCGTTCCCGTACCCCAGTCACGGCAGAACGTGGGTATTTCGGTGCCCACACACCCCTAGGGACACGCCGTGCCGAGGAATGCTGGAAGTCCTGCTGCGGGCTGGAAAAGGCCTAGTCCCCTGGCGCCGAACCAAACGCCCAGCTACAAGGTGTCCAAAGTACTCTCGGGGTTAATCCCGTATGAGCACACAAAAATAATGAGAAACTTCAAGTGATGGGCAGCTGGTAAACGAGATATTATGATGCAATAACTTACACCGAACATATGCATGAGTAAATGAACTACACAATGACTAAGCTAGATATGAGACGAGAGGTAAGGAGAAGAGGAGATTAGCTTAGGTGCGATGATCGACGGTTACGGGAAGAGCCCACGGGACGAAGAGAAGGGAGCGACGATCCATCAGCCAGGCCCCTTGACTACATGCAGATGACGAATTGGAGTCGATTTGTAGGGAGATGATACGTTATAACTAGTATTCCCGCGCTTCTGGCAGATCTGCCTTTCGCGGTAGGACCGACTGCGAGTGGGGATCTGAGGCGCGGTTTCCCCCGACGCATGCTGTAAACCCGAGTGGAGGTCGTGCGAGAGGCACGACAGGCGTCTTATTTATCGCCTACGGAGCCCTTTGACGACCATGGCACTATGACTGGCGCATGGGACCATGGTACCCAATGTTGGGTGCCACCAAGTTTTTTCCTTTATTGCATATTTGAAACTGTGCATACGGGCCAATAATTCTCCAATCTGATATTTTATAGTTTTATTTCTCTGGAAGACTTCTTGCCTGCTACTCGATTGGTGAGAATGAGCGGAAAGTTCATTGACTAATAGCGAATGAGTAAGTGAGTACAGAGTGAGAAGCACAAAGCTTCTTCAGAATGTTGCAGAATTTCACAGGCAACATTCAATCTTTCACACATAATCTTATTTAAATGCACAAAATTTCATCCGCCACACCTGCGACGCATCGAAAAGGATCTCGGACAAAGACAAGAGGCGGGGGCCGGGTAGCGAGAAAGTCAGGTGGTGCATTTTGAAAATGTCGTGCCAAGTATGCACGCTGCAATGCCAGAAGAGTAAAGGTGTACATATGTCGTTTGGTGCGGCCCTTCGCAGCCACGTTAATGTTGGGCTCACCAGCTTCAATTGCCACCCACACAGCGCAATTTCTGCTCCACCTTGATTTATGATTAGCTGTTGGCTTAGTAGTGATGCTTTGCACCTAGGGGCGAGGCGACCTGATTAAGAGTGAACACCCAGGTACCACACGTTCACCTTTGTATGAAAATTGAATTTACGTGTGTCAGAAAGCATATTCCGATAGGTTAAGTGGCACGAAATATGCATATAAAAATATCCAGAACTATACTCAATATTCCACCGCTGCAGTTTTTCGCACTATAATGTTTCCAGAAAACAAAGGCCAATTTTGGTAGGCGTCCGTCAACGTTGCAGTCGCCTTCATCTCCAAAGCAGGTGATTAGTTCTGTTCTGCAGCAATGAATAATTCGGATCTTCTTTTCAGTTCAATGATTAGTTTCTGGTTACGCGTTCGTTGATTAGGATAGCTCATTCGAATGTTAGCAAGCTCCTTTCCGAAAAAAAAAGAGTAGGAAAAGAGATATGAGGCTGATATTCTAGTAGTAAGGCAAGTATACTACTTGGGACGTATAGGGCGGAAGTAGTGTAGTGGTAGGAAGCGTTCTATCCCGCAGGTCGTCATGAATCCAATATCGATATCAGTCTCGGCGAACCAATCTTTCCATCCCTCCGGAGCCGGTTAGTTGTTATCAGACCTATCTGGAAGAGTAAAAGCACTGAATCGTACATCGGCTGGTCATCGCAAGTCACTGGATCGGCCACACGTGCATTCAATACGCCACTACAATTCTGAATGGAATTCGAATGCGGGGTGCATCCCTCAATCGGGCTTGATCAACGCTCAAGGACTACCCTTCATCCTTTAAGTCAAGTAACTCTACTGTTATCAGCGAACCACCCAGCGTCCAGGTGTCACCTGTGCATCAAACAGCTTACTTTTTCATCAAGTGCAGATAAGTTGCTGTTAAGGTCTGCTCCGGGAACCGAACATTTTACCATAGCGATTGCCATTGTCATGTGCTTCCAGATGAACGAAACAATTGAGATCTCGCACTAGGAGGATGGGCGCATATGGCCGTTGAATGCAGGTTTCGATATCTTTTAAAGCAGGCTGCCGCACACTCGAGCTTCTCGGAGCCTGGCAAGATCAAAAGTAGTAACGGTCCTATTGTAATTAGGTGCTGTCCTCATATTGCCAATGTTATTGTTGATGGGACTCAAAACAATACAACCTCTATTTCTATAGCTATGATGACTGTGCGCTTGGAACGTGACTTTGCATGAGTGGTAAAGCACTTTTTGTTCGCACGCTGCGACAAGCTTCGGGCTTTTCGCTTCGTTTTACAAGCGCTCGATAACTTCGGTGGTGCAGAAGATTGTTGCTGTTAACATGACTTCGGTTCTGAAATTCTGCTTCTGCAAGAAAATGCGGTACCTGTACATACATACCGTACCGTCTTTGATTCTTTGGGCCTAAATCGGCCAGCGATCTGAGTAAAGATGCTATTCTCGCGGGCAGACAGACAACTTCACTTTGTTTTCATCCACCCTCTCCATGTGAACACAGTGAGTACTACCTCAGCGTTTGCTTGTGTCCGTTCTTCTTTGGTTGCGCATTAGCTCCTGTTTCTGGACATTACTCTTTTGGGACGCTGTACCTGGCAGGTGTTGCCCTAGTTCGTGATGAAGCAAAAGGCTCCCTTGGTATGACGCCCCATTTTAATAGGTTGATGCATAAATATTGTGGATTTTTTCACGACTTCTTTTCTCTCAGTGGAATTTGACTTTTAAATTCAAGATTCTCGTATAAAAAAACTGTTCGCTTTCCCTAACGGAAATGCTCTAGAAAGTCATCTCCATGTACGCCATATCTTCGAGAAAGATCGAAAGTTTGCAGAGTCATTTCGCGATCTCAACGAACTTTTCGGGTAGAACAGTCAGCCAAAGTCAAGAAAGGAATGGGATAGGTTCCTAGATCCGTAATACTCATCGATAGAAACTCTATGGATTATCAGCGACCGACTGGGAAAATTGTCTAGCAAATGGAACTTACGACTGAATGGATGACTTGATGGCCGCTGTCAAGGCGTGAATCGCCTCCAAGAACCAAATATTCTTCGCCTGTGGAATCCGACTACCTTACAAATGGGGAGCAGTGCTTGACGTAGGTGGTGGATAAGTTTTGGAGTAATTTTTGAGCATGTCTTTGTTAGACATTCTCCAGGTTTTTTTAAATAAAAATTGTTGGAAAAAATCCGCAATATTTATGCATGAACCTAATACAATAAAGCGTCATATTTCTGCAGTCGGAATGATGAAATTGTGCAGTGGATTGTGCACTGACACAAATACCAGTACTTGCTCCCGGTCAAAAATGTCGATAAAGACAGAAGCTTTCCTTTTCGCGCCATCCGTTCATATGTATGCACACTCTTGAATGAGATGGCCTGATGTGTGTTCGCATTCCACGCTCATTTCTTATCTTGAAGCGCACAATAATCTTTCAGGCGAGCGATTCTTTTTCCGTCGATGAAGAGAAAAATATCAAACCTTGTAAACGATGGCGAAAGCGCAAAGACTCGGTGGTACGTGCTAGGAATGTTATCACTATGACCAGGAGTTTCGTATAATCTGTGAATTCAGGTTGACGAGGTGAGGCCAGCTACAGAAGTAATGCGCCCCTTCAAGAAGTTGAAGATCGAGGTGCATCGTTATGGCTGAATTCTTCTTTAGGTGCATTTTGTAAACGAAGACTTTATGAGCTATTTTGTAGATGAGGAAACGCCGTCGTGCTAAGACAAGTGAGGATGAGGGGGGCCCTACAATTGCGAAACAACGAATGACAAAGGTGATTCATCACAGCTATAGTTTACTAGCCTGCTTAGTTTGTCTGTGTCATCTTGTCATTTTTTTCTTGTCTTTGGCTTCCTAGTGCGGATTCTCATTCCTTTACTCTTTTACTTTATTACGTAGTTACGTAGTACTACGTAACTTACTTATAAAATGGGCAGGATACGAATAATGGTTCTTTTTGTGGTGTATTATAGGTGTTGGAGGCTCCTTTTTGCCCCTGTTAAACAAGTGAATTAGGTGGTTCAGTGATGAGAGAGATTTATTTCTACAACCGGCGAGGTACCCTCAGTTAGGGTAGACACACAAGGAACGGCCCTTAAGCCCCGCCTAGAAAAGCAGAAGTGACCGTGTTTTCTAACCGACGCCAGGACACTTCCGCCAGCCACGACAACTAGCATTAATACGTAAGATTACAACGGATTTTTTGAAATCTCAGCACTCTGCTTTTAGTGGCCGTCGCCCTTTGAAGGCCTAGTCTTGTCATCAGTTGGCCCACTGTAGCGCATTGTGTGGTTCCTAAACGTCGCGCATTGTACGCCGCAGTCGTCATCCTCGACATGAACTGGTTTGAGGCAACGATCACAAAGGCCGAGCCTCGTCGCCTGCATACTTTTCGCAAGTGCCACTATTACTCGCATTTGCTATTTCTTCAGTGAGGCCCGAATAATGGAAATTCCATAATGGAGAGCAATAAGTGCTCCCAGAAGTCTTAACCTGGGAATGGTTTATGGTGCTTTGCAAGAGGGGTAGTTGTTTTGTCTTGAAATCATTACTATATACAGTAGTACTCAAAAGTATTCGGCCAACTTTAACTTGCCGTAACTTTTTCCCAGTGGAGCAAATCACATGAAATTCTGAGATGTTTGGCTGAAGCATATTTTACACTGTCCAACATTGCTTGACTGCAAAACAGCCATGTCCACATACTAATGGGGAGGCATTTGTAGACTGTGCTGAAAGCAAGTTTGTGACGTCTGCAGTTATTCCGACCTTATGTACGTTTTTTTTCTTATCTGGGTTCGACATTAGTGCTCGTACACTTAGACATGGCAAAGAGGAACGGACTCCTAGAAAGACCACCATTCGTATTTCCACTTGACTTGTTGTTCAAGCCTTTTGGGTATCTGGAACATGGTCAGATTGCAGGTTAATAGTAGTAAATATTCACACTACACCAACGCTACACATATTAAAATTTTGCTTGATTAGATCCAGCAGGAAAGGAGTTATGACTGAAAATTGCAACTGAAGTAGCATTTCGCCGAATACTTTTGAGCGCTACTGTATAAAGCGCTCTAACTGTCTGTCCGTCTGTCCGTCTGTCTGTCTGTCTGTCTGTCTGTCTGTCTGTCTGTGTCTGTTTGTTTGTTTGTTTGTTTGCTTGCTTGCTTGCTTGTACGTAAATTCGATATAACCTGAAGAAACACCTGGAGAAGTCGGGTCACGTTCATAGGGTAAGTACAACAGAGCACATGTGAGCCTAGCGGAGCTTCCCCAAGTGGCGGGCATGAGCCGTAATTGGGCGGGGTCATGATCCCGCCCAATTACGGCGGCGAATTCTTCTGATTCCGTCTCACAACATTCCAGACGCCGTGAAAAAATGTGAAAAGGTGAGGGGTGGGTCAACAATTGAAATAAAGGAAACTTACCGACGATGGGTTTAGCGTTTTCGCTGTGGGCGGTACTTCCCCTAGAGATTCATAACTCGATTCAACGAAGGCGTCGAGGCCAGGATAAAAATAAAAAGAGTGAGCAAGGCCTTATGCGTGCTGGGCATGCGTAAGTATAGCGAAGCCCGCCCACGATGGGCGGGGCGTGCGTTGAGGTGAAAGCTGCTTTTCAAAAATGAGTGTAACTTCGTTCGGAAAAGTTCTAGAATGTGGGAAAAAAGTGGTTAGAGGTGATGGGACCAATATGGTCAAGTCTTCGAAGTGGGCGGGGATGCAACAAAGTGGGCGGGGCTTAGATCAAAAATTTATAACACTATCAGAAACGTTCTGAGCTGGTGGAAAAAAGTGGTGAGGTGTAAAAGAACAAATGTGGTCAAATCCCAGAAGTGGGCGGGGTTGGCACTAAAGTGAGCGGGGCTTAGACCAAAAATTTATAACTCTATCCAGAAACATTCTGAGATTTGAGAAAAGGGTGTTAAGGTGTAAAAGAACAAGTGTGGTCAAGTCTCAGAAGTGGGCGGGGCTTTGATCAAAATTGTTATGTCTCTTCAGATGCGTTTTGGAATGCGGGAAAAGGGTGTCTGGAGGTAATAAAAGTAATGTGTTTCGAAGTCTGAAGTGGGTGGGGTTTGCGAAGAGGAGGGCGGGGCTGAGATCAAAAATTTAGACATCTGTCCTTCACACTAACCCTGACCACATAGGTGTACAACTAGGGGATACCACTAAACTCTTTCAAAAATTAGGCTAAAAATTTTCTAAAAGTTGGTATCCATGGTTCCGCACACAGTAGTCCCTTTTATCCAAGAGCAAATGCACTACATTAACTTGAGACCTCATGAAATAAATTCTACAGTAACTCCGGCCACACAGGTGCATACCCTGTAGAGACGTGTCAACTCCTACAACTACCTAAAGGGGCTGTCCTTTCGAAGTTAGTGTTCGTGGCCACACACAGTTCGAATGTACACCCTCCATCTCCCCAACTACATTTTCACCTTCCACTTTTGATTTAGGTGTGTCAACAATGTGACGGTGTTTGATCATTCGCTTTTCGATTTCTCATAATATTTGGCAAATATTCTTTCAGATTTCGGAGTACCGTTCCTTGAAATTAAGGCATACTTTGGCTAGGCGAGGTATAGAGACGGAGAGAATGCTTCACGAGACAGTACTAAGAGCGGTATGTGAATTTTCCCAATACAATAACTTCCAAATAGAACTGAATCCCTTTTTGCATCAAGGCCGTAGATATTTCAAATACATGGCTATAGATGGAGCTCTGTTCTCGACGTGGGATTGCATAGGTGAAATTCAGTCATCCCATATGATGTTGAGTGTTATAATTTCGTTCTTTGAAGTTGTATGTTTCATCAGTCGATAAGGTGATCCAGTAGCCCAATTTCCTGCCTATTCTCGGTGGGTTAAGGATAAGCGTTGTAATCGATTCTGAAGGTTAAGAAGGATAGTTATGATCAAGACAGTACAGCGAAGCAAGGAAAAAAAGGCATAGGATCTTAAAATAACCTTTTAAATTGTTTGCGCACGTGCCTTCGCTCGAATTTCAGCGTATCCGCCATCATAGTCCACAATTCAGGTGGCTCTTATGGCAGTCCAAGGGCCCAATACTCCTGTAACGTATCGAAAATCTGCAAAACGGCAAGCTCGCGATTATTCGTCCTCTAACAGTTCCGATGTGCAACCTAGCAAACCTAGTAGTGTCAAGGTAAGACTTACCTCGACGCTTCTGCATGTTGTTTTCATTGTTTTGATCGTGTCATATTTGAGTTTTGCCCTGTTCTAGAGCTGCAAAGTGATCGAAGTATTTGCAGAATGAATATTTGCTGAGTTTTATTCAAATTTTTTCCGGATATCTGCAGGCTCGTGATGTACAGTACCATTCAACCAGAAATCGCCCTTAATCTTTTCCGTCATGACTCGTCTAACTCGTCTCAAACTCAATGTTTTTGACCGATTTTTTGACAGCACACTTTCCAAACATTACCGACCCTCCTGCTGTGCAGAATCGGCGGTAGCTCACTCCTCGGCGGCTGTGGGTGAATTTTTTCCAAAAAACTTGCGAAAGGGGCATATTCTTTAGGTAGGTTCCATTGTGTTTTTGAGTCTAGAAATGTCGATAATTCTTTTCTTTTGCTACGAAACTCTGGCTCTCGTTACCTGACCGTGGAGCAGCTCTCCGCCACCGCCACGGGCAGTAGGCAGGAATTGACCCATGCTCAGAATCCAAGGTTGTTTGTTGTGCCAATGTCTTCGATTACGAAGGCTATCGGAAGTATGGAGTCTCTCACAGGCCCAATCGAGCAAACCAGCTCGGGGAGGCCACGGATTGCCGCTCCTGAGGACGATAGGAAGATCATTTGTGCGCCGACCCAAGATTGCAAACGAGCATCTTCCGATATAATGGCTGAAATATCGGCGATGGCGATGTCGCTACCATCTAGAGGTATCATCAACAGACGCCTGTGGGATGCTGGATCATATGGAAGAAAACTTGTGAAAAAGTATCTGCATCTCTAAAAAATAGACAAGCTCGACTTCAGTGGGCATGAGCACCTGCAGTGCAGGACCTTCTACCAATGATGCGAAATCATCTCGAGCGACTAGTAAAAGATTGTTTCGCTTGGTACACTTGGGTTTCGTTCGTAGACTACCTTTCAAACACAATTTCAACCCAAAAGTCATTTAACAACTCTCAGGCATGGTGTCGGCTAAGTATTGGTTTGCGGTGGTCTCCAAATCCAGGCATGGCTTCCATGCACCATATTTCCACCACTACGGACCAGCAGATTTACGTAGACATTTTGCAGAAATGCATGCTACTTTCTTTGGAAGAAAATTAACTTTGCTGCGAGATAACGACCCCGAACACAGATCTAGAAGGGAGCGCGAGTCTTACTCATCGGGAAATTCGACGCCTCGACTGACCCAGCCAGTCTCCCGACCTAAACATCGTTGAACCCTCATGGCAGAAGCTCAGGAAAAGCACAGCCGGTAAAACAGTTCCAAATGCTGCTGAGAATTTTCGCCTATGTTAAAAGAACGAAAAGAAATTGATGGGTGATTGATCGACAAGTTTTTCGAATCAATGCCCCGCGGATGTCAAGCCGTCATCGATACCAACGGCGTCGCTACAAAGTATCAGAATAATAGTCAATTAGGTTCTAATATCATAATTATAGCGTTCAAGTCAAGTAGTTTGTTTTGAATTATTGTTATCAATTACTGTTGTAATTAATAACAATAATTTAAAACAAATAAATAAAAAATAAATAACAATAATAATACGAGTTGTAATTACTTTTATTTTGTACTAATCAGAAAAATGTGAAATGTGGCCCTTCAAACGAGATAAAAAGGAGTTTCGTGAGTTTTGTAATGAAGACATTGAAAGTCGTCACTGTTGCCATCATATCAAAAAATCAGTCGAAAACTTTGACTTCGAGGTGAGTTATCGCAAAAAGGGCTCAAGGTGGTTTCGTTTTGAACGGTACTGTATTTTTTTCAACAGTTTTGACACAGTACAGATACAGTGCAGTGTACTGAAAACTTCGTAGGTTCATGAGTATGCCGACGAATATATATATATATATATATATATATATATATATATATAGTAGCGCTCAAAAGTCTTCGGTGAAATGCTTCGACGCTTTTTCGTTCATAACTTTTTTCTTAGTAGACCGAATGACACGAAATTTGGATATGTCTAACTAGAGCATATTTCACCCTACCCAACCCTATTTCACTGCAAAGCTGCAATATCTACAGGTAGAGCAAGGTGTTTGTTGCGGTAGCTGATTTTGCTAAAAGTAAAGTGGTTGGCGTCTGCACTTATTCGGACCTTATGTGCGTTTTTCTCATCTATTGTGATCGGCATTATCGCTCGTACACTTTTGACATGATAAAAAGGAAAGAGATTCTAGAAGGACCATCATCTGTATTTTTAGTCGATTTTGAGTTCATGCTCTTTGGAATATCTGGAACATGATCAGACTGCAGGTTAATAGTGATAAATATTCACAATACATCCACGCTCCGAGTATAGAAATTTCGCTTGATTAGATCCAGTAGGAAAGAAGTTACGACTGAAAAGTACGACTGGAGAACCATTTCACCGAAGACTTTTGAGCGCTACTGTATATATATATATATATACATATATATATATATATATATATATATATATATATATATATATATATAGAATTGCTGAATGAGCTCCCCAAAATAATGAAAAGTTCAATTTGGAGATAAAGGCAGTTAAAACGCACAGTTCTCCGAGATGGCAGCATACATCAATATGACGTGGTGGTAGTGCTCTCCCTCTTCAGGCTAATAATGACCGTTTACGTCCTATTGAAACATGTCCCTTTGAATGCAATTTCTCTAATTTATCCTAGTTAGCATCTTGTTTTGCTATCGTGAAGGCTTATGGCTTTTGTTTAGAACAGAATCTCTAAAGTCCTTCGTAGACTCTAAAACTTCTATTTGAAATATAGGGGCATGCACACAAAGGGAAACAACCTATAACAGGAAAAAGCTCAGCATTGATTCGGCAACACGAAAAAATTGTGAAGGAAGCATGTTGTTAACAAATTTCGCACCTTAAATTTGCTGCCTCGTGCTGTGATACAGTAAATAGCCATTTCTCTCAATACCGGTTATAGTACATGAGAGTAGAAGAGAATTTCGAGACGGCAGATCAATAGACATTTGCTGTTGCACCAGTAATTGGTCCTCATATATCCAATCATGTAGAACAATAATATCGTCTTCACATATTTTGGAGAAAGGTAGTCATGAAGTCTCCGGGCAGAAACGTTCTTTAGCGTTAATGACAATCCTAATTAGGAATTACTTTACTGAATATCAGAAAATCTTACAGCAGTGCAGGAAAGAAAGCACGCTATGCAAGATCTTGGCCGGAGGTAAACCCTCCTAAGCTGAAGAGGGAGATTACTATCACGCTTCTTGTCCTTCCGCATCGCTGCGTCTATAAGCTGACGCCACATCCAAACCTTCGGCGTTCCTACGTTTTTTTTTGGGAGGGAAAACTCATTCGGCAAATTTAAGTTCTATATCCGTAAACACCATTCCGATTTCCATCTATGTATCTCGGTGTCTACTTAAAGATCTATGGGAAGGTGTCACCTTTCCTTTTTGAGTCTGTCTACGTGTTGAAAATGAAGAATTCAATGCAACTCTCTTTTGTGGAACTTCAACTGCCGTTTGCCGAGCTTTATCGAGGTACTCTTAGAGGAAAATTTTTCAGAAAAGTCGTCCAGCTAGGATTTTTGATGTGGCGAACTTTGAATGGGTACTAGAGATGTCACTGCGACGTCCACGTGCATTTGTTGGCCTTTACAAGGTGGATGTTGACGATTACTTCCATTATTCACTTTTATTATTCAGCCTACATAAGATAAAAGTTTTCTACTTCAGACAATGAAATGCCAGTATCGAGTTCTTGAAAAACGTCGATGGGTCGAGAAGAATCGAAGATTTTATGATAGAGCGCAGTTCGAAAAGGTGGTTCTCTTTTTTACCGACCTCTGCTTCTTCGCTAATTTTTCCCCTCTTTTTGCTTATGTTTTTGTTTCAAAAAATCTTTTCAATGATCATCTCCCCGAAAAGCAGAGCCAAATTTGAGAAGCAGATTATCACCTGGGTAAGGAAATTTCTGTACGATTGGCATGAGATTATGTACCACCGAGGTCACTTCGCACCCATGTGACCCATATATCAAATACCTCTCTTCATTTGTACGTAACTTTGGTCATACCCAACGCTGTCATATTGAGAGCTACCCCAGGTCCAGGAGAATGGGTCCCATTTATACTGCTATTTATGGCATATGGATACCCACGAGTAACTTGCCAAGCTCTGACACGTGGGGGCGATTAATCTTAGCCGTGTAGACATGCATACGTGCCGCTGAACCATTTATTATATATGCTTATATAAATATTGATAAAGATGCATAATGAAGGCTCCAACGCAAAATTCCGTCCAGCCATAGAAAACGTTGACGAGAGTGTTCCGGTAAATGTCTTCTCACAAAGAATGATGAATAATTCTCACAATGAATGGTTGCTTGAAAGTGAAGAATTTACTTGTTCAAGTGTTATGAATCCACCCGTTATGATTCCTCTGCAGTCCAGGTGGAATGGCCATCATCCTTTCCTTTCGCCACCTTTCGATGTCCGAGAAAATTTGCACTTTTTCATTCAGGGAGAGCAAATTGCGCTGCATCATTGACAATATTACTAGTGGAATTAAATAGAAATTGCTGAAGATTGTAAGCTTTTAGTTTGGCTAATCCCATCACCTTGACAGTGTGCTCCTCATTCCACTTTCACGGAAACGGTAAGAATGTGGTGATAGGCTTTTCTCACGCATTGTTTCCTCGATGGGAAAGTTGGTGCTGCTTTGAACGCTTTAAATTTGGATGTAATGTGTGGACATGGAGTGTCCATTGATCATTACGCCTTGCTTCACCAATGAGGACATCGGTACGGTGGTGTAAGGTCACTATGCTTCAGAATGCTTCGAAGGATGAGAAGGTGCGGCCCGATATGGTGAGACATTACATTACTTTTAACCACTGGTGCAGGAAGCAGTACAAAGTTTAGTCGTCTCGTATTTGATCTCTTGTATACGGATTCGTCCTTCCTCCGATCAAAATAGGTCAAGACTGGGCTTTATGCAGCAATTATTTTTCATGATCTTTGTCAGGGACAGTTGCATTCAGTCAATGGGAGGTGTGAAATTGTTTTGCAAGTCTTCAGGTCACGAGGTGCCAGTCCTTGTGCCACGTCTGCAAGTCCATCACCTTACCCGTTGCGTCATC
Source organism: Haemonchus contortus (assembly GCA_000469685.2). NCBI lineage: Eukaryota > Metazoa > Nematoda > Chromadorea > Rhabditida > Trichostrongylidae > Haemonchus > Haemonchus contortus. Next base: position 45,110,183 of record LS997567.1, on the reverse strand, counting down.
GCTTTACAATTGGCCTAGCTGGGGATCATCCGTTCCGCGCTTCCGTCGATAGGTCACCCCGCCACTTCGCGCACGGCACAGTCCGCTGCGATCTCGAGGTGGCATTATACAGTGCGTCGCAAAATGATAAAGCCACCTCTAATTTTCCCAAAAACTCACAGTATATGATGTTTCTGAAAAACTGCCAAAGTAAAAAATGTGTCAAATTTGAATTGCAATTCGCACATTATCACCAAATTCCAGCTCGAAAACACAAACATTTTTTTGGTCAACGTTTCAACAAAGGGTGCTTTTCCAACGTCGCAAAATGATAAAGCCACTAACGAAATTAATTTATTTAACAACAAACATACAACAAAGAGAGAAATTTGCAAAGTCAATAATCAGTTGGTACACCATTCCTCCAAATTACTTTGATAATACGGTGGTCTAGGCTCGAATAAAAAATTATCGGTCAGCTCCTGGGCAACTTGGTGCCATGTTTCGATTATCGCTTTTTTCAACTCCTTGATGCCTCGGAGTTGCTTGTTTTGGGCGTAAATCTTCCGCACCATGAAGCCCCATACACTTTCCATCGAATTCAAACCGGAGCTGTTCGCCGGTCGGGGCAGAAGTGCCGAGAGAAACGACCTTGGGTGCTCCTGCTGACATGAATTGGGGCGTTGTCTTGCACAAAAACAAGATTTCTGTGGCGATTTTGACGCCAGAAAGGGAGAAGTTCACGCCGCATAACAGTCCGATGAAAGGACGAGTTCATCTTCTTTGGCACAAAACATAAACGGATACGCTTACTCGACGAGATCGCGGCCCAAACCATGACTCCTCCTAACTTGAAGTTTCGTCTGGAAAAGTGAAGTTTTTCCTTCCTCAGGTCGTGCCAATAAAATCGGTTTCCGTTTGGACCATCACAGTTGAACTTCTTCTCATCGGAAGAAAAGACCTGAAGAACAAAAACCATCAAAAGAAGGAAGGTCAAATGTCAGCACATGGCGAACACCTTATTCCATTCGGTTCGGCTGCACCTTCTGGCGAAAGCGACCCGATTTTCTCGATGTTTTTTTGTCATGAAGGGTGCCTTACGCATTTTCCTCTTGACGATGAACTGAGACTTTCTGATGACCCTCCAAACAGTGTCCTTTGAGGCATTGAGGTTCAATGAAGATCGGATTTCCATGCAGGACTTGGTGGAGTTCGACGCTTCCCTCAAAATACGGCGCTTCTCCCTGTTGGAAAGGAGCGAAGGACGTCCAGCACTTCTTCTGGTTCCATATTCTTCAGGATTCTTGATGAAGTTATCCACAACTGTGTGAGATCGACCCAAATCTCGCGCGATTCTGCGATTTGACAATCCCTGCTCCTTTTTCGCGAGGATTTGACCTTTCTCGAAATCCGAAAGCAAGCTTCCTCTTCCCATTGCCTGAAAATGAAGAACATTTCATAAACAAAGCAATCTCGCTGCGTTGAACTAAAAAACGACACGAAGACACGAAGTGGCTTTATCATTTTGCGACGTTGGAAAAGCACCCTTTGTTGAAAAATTGACCAAAAAAATGTTTGTGTTTTCGAGCTGGAATTTGGTGATAATGTGCGAATTGCAATTCAAATTTGACACATTTTTACTTTGGCAGTTTTTCAGAAACATCATATACTGTGAGTTTTTGGGAAAATTAGAGGTGGCTTTATCATTTTGCGACGCACTGTAGTACCATCAAGTGTCGGTGGCGCGCATTATTTGCAGTAGCCCTTCTTATCTTTTCTTCGAGCTGACTGCGTGTACCAATCGCATATCATATGCCCCACTGCCAACCGCGGCGTCCGTCAAGAATCGCGGGCTAAGGCGCGGTGTGCGACGGTTGCGACGTGAACTGGTCCCGATGGACTAGTGCACTCGGCTCAGAGACTCGACCTCGATACATGCCAGCAAAGCCCTATACCACATGGGAGAGACGTTCCCTTGTTCCTAGAATCCTTTCGCAGATGTGGAATGTTAATTTGACATCACCTCCCGAAAAACACCTGAGAATATCAACGTTGTGTCCAGGTCCAGGATTTTTTGTCAACAGATGTTCTTTTCTTTCTTTCAGGTAATAACTCAGCGATTTGTTTACAGTTCCTAAAGGAAACTTCCCATAACGAAGTTGAGCTTATCGAGAATACCAAACTTCTAAAGGCAGAGAGGGACATGGAGCTTGTATTAGGAGTGAAACGAGCTAAAGCTCAGAGGACAAAGAAATTGTGAGTGCCTAATTTCCTCGAGAATAATAGGAATGCTGGGTAAGTCGAACTAATTGAAATAATTTCAGTGCTGCCAAAGATCTAATTCATTGGTACGGTATGAGCACCAGATATGCAGAGCAAGCTGATGCGTTATTCAGAAAAACTTTAGAAGAGGCGGAAATGCTCGACGTCGCACTAGGGCGTCTGAGAAAACAAGAAGCAGAAGTAGGAAAGGACCGTCAGAAAGCAACTGATCGGTCTATCTGGAATTCGGTCTCAGCTGCGTTGAAATTCGTAGTGCAAATGATTGAAGCCAGTGACCATAATGAAATTAAGGAGCACATGGAAGTAGTTGCCGTACAGAATAATATGATGAATATGATCACTCACATTGAACGTCGGCCCGACGGCATACAGGATCATTTGACGGGGGAAGTGCCAAAGCCGATGTTGCCAGAGCTGTCAGAATTGCATCCTGAAGCATCAGAGACGGCAGCTATTGTTTCAATTCCTGTTGAGAACGATGTACAAGTCGAGGCCCTTGATGACGAGGTGGAGCGGGAGAACGCGTTCATAGCTTGTGTGAATCTGCTAGACAAGGAAATGAGCACGGTGAGAGTTTGATTTTACTTCATTTGGAAATACTATACGATTTATTGGAAACAATGGGCTACCCTGAAGGCAGCTGCATTCCGGGCATCCAATAGACAAATCGTATAATCCTACTATCCTACTATATATAACGCGCTAAGTGTGTCTGTTGGTTTGTCTGTGTGTTTGTGTGTGTGTGTGTGTGTGTGTAGTTGTGTGTTTGACCGGAAATTCATAACTGCCGTCCCAATAGACCTAGAGAGTTCAAATTCGGTAGGTGTAAGGGGGGCAGGATGGGAACGCTAATGGTGGGTGGTGGTGCCGGACTCCGCCCACAGGGGGCGGGGTTTGTGCGAAATAAATGTTTGAGGGCAAATTCATAACTTCTGTCCCCGTCGATCTAGAGAGTTCAAATTCAATAGGTGTAAGGGGGGCAGGTGGGAACGCTAATGGTGGGTGGTGGTGCCGGACTCCGCCCACAGGGGGCGGGGTTTGTGCGAAATAAATGTTTGAGCGCAAATTCATAACTTCTGTCCCCGTCGATCTAGAGAGTTCAAATTCAGTAGGTGTAAGGGGGCAGGATGGGAACACTAATGGTGGGTGGTGGTGCCGGACTCCGCCCACAGGGGGCGGGGTTTGTGCGAAATAAATGTTTGAGCGCAAATTCATAACTTCTGTCCCCGTCGATCTAGAGAGTTCAAATCCAGTAGGTGTAAGGGGGGCAGGATGGGAACACTAATGGTGGGTGGTGGTGCCGGACTCCGCCCACAGGGGGCGGGGTTTGTGCGAAATAAATGTTTGAGCGCAAATTCATAACTTCTGTCCCCGTCGATCTAGAGAGTTCAAATTCAGTAGGTGTAAGGGGGGCAGGATGGGAACACTAATGGTGGGTGGTGGTGCCGGACTCCGCCCATAGGGGGCGGGGTTTGTGCGAAATAAATGTCTGAGCGCAAATTCATAACTTCTGTCCCCGTCGATCTAGAGAGTTCAAATTCAGTAGGCGTAAGGGGGGCAGGATGGGAACACTAATGGTGGATGGTGGTGCCGGACTCCGCCTACAGGGGGCGGGGTTTGTGCGAAATAAATGTTTGAGCGAAAATTCATAACTTCTGTCCCCGTCGATCTAGAGAGTTCAAATTCAGTAGGTGTAAGGGGGGCAGGATGGGAACACTAATGGTGGGTGGTGGTGCCGGACTCCGCCCACAGGGGGCGGGGTTTGTGCGAAATAAATGTTTGAGCGCAAATTCATAACTTCTGTCCCCGTCGATCTAGAGAGTTCAAATTCAGTAGGTGTAAGGGGGGCAGGATGGGAACACTAACGGTGGGTGGTGGTGCCGGACTCCGCCCATAGGGGGCGGGGTTTGTGCGAAATAAATGTTTGAGCGCAAATTCATAACTTCTGTCCCCGTCGATCTAGAGAGTTCAAATTCAGTAGGCGTAAGGGGGGCAGGATGGGAACACTAATGGTGGATGGTGGTGCCGGACTCCGCCCACAGGGGGCGGGGTTTGTGCGAAATAAATGTTTGAGCGCAAATTCATAACTTCTGTCCCCGTCGATCTAGAGAGTTCAAATTCAGTAGGTGTAAGGGGGGCAGGATGGGAACACTAATGGTGGGTGGCAGGACCGGACTCCGCCCACAAGGGGCGGGGTTTGTGTGAAAAACTTAAACTTGGACCTAAAGCGTTCAAATTTGGTAGGAGTACAGGCGGCAGGGTGGAAACACTTATGGTGGGCGGCAGGACCGGACTCCGCCCACAAGGGGCGGGGTTTGTGTGAAAAACTTAAACTTGGACCTAGAGCGTTCAAATTTGGTAGGAGTACAGGCGGCAGGGTGGAAACACTTATGGTGGGTGGCAGGACCGGACTCCGCCCACAAGGGGCGGGGTTTGTGTGAAAAACTTAAACTTGGACCTAGAGCGTTCAAATTTGGTAGGAGTACAGATGGCAGGATTGGAACACTTATGATATGTGGCAGGACCGGACTCTGCGCACAATGGGGGGGGGGGGGTGGTTTGGGCGGAAAATCATAACTCCTCAAGGGTGCAGGGCTTATAGAGATATGTCAAAATGAATCTAGAGCGGTCAAACTTAGTAGGAATACAGGAGGCAGGATAGGAACACTGATGACAGGTTGCAAGACCAAACTCCGCCCCAAAGGACTGGGCGTGAATAAATACTGTTAGTTTGGACCCAGACCGTTGAAGCTTGAAGGCACAAGGAGTTGGCTGGGAACATTGATGGTAGCTAACATAGTAGACTTAGCCGCGATGAAGTGTCTGAATACTTTTTTCTTAAAATAATCGCCTTTGTGATATAATGCGATGTTCTATTCGGACACAGCGAAGATGGCTTACAGAAAAAATCGCTCACAATTTGAAGCTCATACTGAGGATGTGCAGCTTTCAAAGAAAAAGTAGAATCCGAAGTGTTATTTGCGCATCATGGTGAGCACCCGGCGTAGCCGGGCGAACCCATTAGAAGGAGGGAAGCCCGGCATTAGCTGGGCGGCCCGACTGGTATACATATAACGCGCCAAGTGTGTCTGTTGGTTTGTCTGTCTGTCCGTGTGTGTGTGTGTTTGACCGGAAATTCATAACTCCGGTTCCCGTTGACCTAGAGGGTTCAAATTTGGTAGGAGTACAGGCGGCAGGATAGGAACACTAATGGTGGGTGGCGGGACGGGACTCCGCCCACAAGGGGCGGGGTTTGTGCGAAATAAGTGTGTGAGCGGAAAGTCATAACTTCTGTCCTCGAGAACCTAAAGCGCTCAAACTTGGTAGGAGTACCTAAGATAGGATGGGAACGCTCATAATGGGTGGCAGGAGCGGACCCCGCCTACAGTGGGCGGAGTTCGGGTGAAAACTCATAACTCCTGTCCCTGTGGACTTAGAAAGTTCAAACTTGGCATGAGCACACGCAGTAGGATGGGAACACTTATGCTGGGTGGCAGGAGCGGACTCCACCTACAGTGGGCGGGGTTCGGGTGAAAACTCATAACTCCTGTCCCTGTGGACTTAGAAAGTTCAAATTTGGCATGAGCACAGGCAGCAGGATGGGAACACTTATGCTGGGTGGCAGGAGCGGACTCCGCCTACAGTGGGCGGGGTTCGGGTGAAAACTCATAACTCCTGACCCCGTGGACCTAGAGCGTTAAAATTTGGCATGAGTACAGGCGGCAGGATGGGAACATCTATGGTGGGCGGCAGGACCGGACTCCGCCCACAATGGGTGGGGTTCGAGCGGAAAATCATAACTCCTCCAGGGGGCGAGGCTTGCAGCGAAATGTCAAAATGGACCTAGAGCGACCAAACTCGGTAGGAATACAAGAGGCAGGATATGAACACTGATGATAGGATGCAAGACTAAATTCCATCCCAAAGGGCTGGGTGTGAATAAATACCGTTAGTTCGGACCCAGACCGTTGAAACATGGAGGCACAGGGAGTTGGCTGGGAACATTCATGGTAGCTAACATAGTAGACTCAGCCGCGATAAAGTCTCTAATACTTTTTTTCTTTGAATAAGCGCCTTCGTGATATTATGCGATGTTCCGGCAGGACCGGACTCCGCCCACAATGGGTGGGGTTCGAGCGGAAAATCATAACTCCTCCAGGGGGCGAGGCTTGCAGAGAAATGTCAAAATGGACCTAGAGCGACCAAACTCGGTAGGAATACAAGAGGCAGGATATGAACACTGATGATAGGATGCATGACTAAATTCCATCCCAAAGGGCTGGGTGTGAATAAATACCGTTAGTTCGGACCCAGACCGTTGAAACGTGGAGGCCCAGGGAGTTGGCTGGGAACATTGATGGTAGCTAACATAGTAGACTCAGCCGCGATGAAGTCTCTTAATACTTTTTTTATTCTTTGAATAAGCGCCTTCGTGATATTATGCGATGTTCCATTCGGACACAGCGAAGATGGCTTACAGAAAAAAAATCGCTCTTAGTTCGAAGCTAATATGAGGGTGTAGAACTTTCAAAGAAAAAGGAGAATCTGAAGTGTTATTTACGCATAGCAAATCTCTCACAAGAAGGAGGAGCGCCCGGCGTAGCCGGGCGAACCCGTAAGAAGGAGGGAAGCCCGGCGTCAGCCGGGCGGCCCGACTGGTACCTCTATAAAGTCGGCATTGCTTTGTGTAAATGTTTGTAACGTAGTCACACTTTCAGTCATTTAAAATCCTATATATATATGTATATATATATATCCTTACTATATATAATCCACAAGTTTGGTGTGTCTGTTTGTATGTATGTATGTATGTATGTATGTATGTATGTATGTATGTATGTATGTATGTATGTATGTTTGTTTGTTTGTATGTAACACAATCCGATTTTGCCTGAAAAAACACCTTTAGAGGTGGGGACAAGTTCGAGATGGGTGGAGCCCAAGGCAAAATTAATAGAGCACATACGAGCTCTGCGGAGCTCCGCCCACGGGGGGGCGGGGCATGTGCCGGAATGGGCGGTGCTAACAGTAAAACATCTTATTTTTGTTTCGAAAAAGCCCAGACACCGGGGAAAAATGTTCAAAGGTGGGGATTGGGTCAAGGGACCAGACGGTGGGGACTCACATGCTGTGGGCGGAGCTTCCGCAAAATGGGTGCTACTTTTCAGATGTATTCATAACTCGATTCAGTTAACGCGTAGAGGCCAGGGAAAAAACTAAAAAGAGTGAGCAGGGCCTTATGCGTGCTGGGCATGGGTAAGTTTAACGAAGCTCCGCCCACGGTGGGCGGGGCGTGCGTTAAAGTGAAAGCTACATTTCAAAAATGAGTGTAACTTTGCTCGAAAACGTTCTAGAATGCGGAAAAAAAGTGGTTGGTGGTCACGGAACAAATGTGGCCAAACCCTCGAAGTGGGCGGGGCTGGCACCAAAGTGGGCGGAGTTGGCACTAAAGTGTGTGGGGCTAGGACAAAAATTTATAACTCTGTTCAGAAACGTTCTGGGATGCGGCAAAAAGGTATCAAGGTGCAAAAGAGCAAATGTCGTCAAATCGCAGAAGTGGGCGGGGCTGGCACCAAAGTGGGCGGAGCTTAGATCAAAAATGTGTAACTCTATTCAGAAACGTTCTAGGATGCGGCAAAAAGGTATTAAGGTGCAAAAGAACAAATATGGTCAAATCCCAGAAGTGGGCGGGGCTGGCACCAAAGTGAGCGGAGCTTTGATCAAAAATGTATAACTCTATTCAGAAACGTTCTAGGATGCGGCAAAAAGGTATTAAGGTGCAAAAGAACAAATATGGTCAAATCCCAGAAGTGGGCGGGGCTGGCACCAAAGTGAGCGGAGCTTTGATCAAAAATGTATAACTCTATTCAGAAACGTTCTGGGATGCAGCAAAAAGGTATTAAGGTGTAAAAGAACAAATAAGGTCAAATCCCAGAAGTGGGCTGGATTGGCACTAAGTGGGCGGGGCTTAGATCAAAATTTTAAAGCTATTTAGAAACGTTGTGGGATGCGGGAAAAGTGGTAAAATTTAGCAGAACAAATGTGGTCAGATTCCACAAGTGGGCGGGATTGGCACTAAAGTGGGCTTACATTGAGATTATTAAGTACTCTTTATGGCCACACACGGCCCCATCTCACTTCCCAAAAAACGATGGCCGCTACAGAGGTGTCAAGGAAGAGGCTCAGATGATAAAGTTCTGTAATGAAAATCAGAAGCACATGGTTCCGTCCCTAATGGCTAGAGCCCCTAGCGCACGCAATAGCGTGCCTAGCCGCCTTGTATATATATATACAGTAGCGCTCAAAAGTCTTCGGTGAAATGGTTCTTCAGCCGTACTTTTCAGTCGTAACTTCTTTCGTACTGGATCTAATCAAGCGAAATTTCTATATTCGGAGCGTGGATGTATTGTGAATATTTACCACTATTAACCTGCAGTCTGATCATGTTCCAGATATTCCAAAGAGCATGAATTCAAAATTGACTGAAATTACAGATGATGGCCCTTCTAGAATCTCTTTTCTTTTTGTTATGTCTAATGTGTCCGAGCGATAATGCCGAACACAATTTATGAGAAAAACGCACATAAGGTGCGAATTAGTGCAGACGCCAACAACTTTAGTTTTTGCAAAATGTGCTACCGCAACAAACACCTTACTCTACCTGTGGATATTGCAGCTTTGCAGTGAAATAGGGTTGGGTAGGGTGAAATATGCTCTAGTTAGACATATCCAAATTTCGTGTCATTCGGTCTACTAAGAAAAAAGTTATGAACGAAAAAGCGTCAGAGCATTCCACCGAAGACTTTTGAGCGCTACTCTATATATATACAAGGCGGCTAGGCACGCTATTGCGTGCGCTAGGGGCTCTAGCCATTAGGGACGGAACCATGTGCTTCTGATTTTCATTACAGAACTTTATCATCTGAGCCTCTTCCCTGACACCTCTGTAGCGGCCATCGTTTTTTGGGAAGTGAGATGGGGCCGTGTGTGGCCATAAAGAGTACTTAATAATCTCAATGTAAGCCCACTTTAGTGCCAATCCCGCCCACTTGTGGAATCTGACCACATTTGTTCTGCTAAATTTTACCACTTTTCCCGCATCCCACAACGTTTCTAAATAGCTTTAAAAATTTTGATCTAAGCCCCGCCCACTTAGTGCCAATCCAGCCCACTTCTGGGATTTGACCTTATTTGTTCTTTTACACCTTAATACCTTTTTGCCGCATCCCAGAACGTTTCTGAATAGAGTTATACATTTTTGATCAAAGCTCCGCTCACTTTGGTGCCAGCCCCGCCCACTTCTGGGATTTGACCATATTTGTTCTTTTGCACCTTGATACCTTTTTGCCGCATCCCAGAACGTTTCTGAACAGAGTTATGAATTTTTGTCCTAGCCCCACACACTTTAGTGCCAACTCCGCCCACTTTGGTGGCCAGCCCCGCCCACTTCGAGGGTTTGGCCACATTTGTTCCGTGACCACCAACCACTTTTTTTTCCGCATTCTAGAACGTTTTCGAGCAAAGTTACACTCATTTTTGAAATGTAGCTTTCACTTTAACGCACGCCCCGCCCACCGTGGGCGGAGCTTCGTTAAACTTACCCATGCCCAGCACGCATAAGGCCCTGCTCACTCTTTTTAGTTTTTTCCCTGGCCTCTGCGCGTTAATTGAATCGAGTTATGAATACATCTGAAAAGTAGCGCCCATTTTGCGGAAGCTCCGCCCACAGCATGTGAGTCCCCACCGTCTGGTCCCTTGACCCAATCCCCACCTTTGAACATTTTTCCCCGGTGTCTGGGCTTTTTCGAAACAAAAATAAGATGTTTTACTGTTAGCTCCGCCCATTCCGGCACATGCCCCGCCCCCCGTGGGCGGAGCTCCGCAGAGCTCGTATGTGCTCTATTAATTTTGCCTTGGGCTCCACCCATCCCGAACTTGTCCCCGCCTCTAAAGGTGTTTTTTCAGGTAAAATCGGATTGTGTTACATACAAACATACATACATACATACATACATACATACATACATACATACATACATACATACATACATACATACATACATACATACATACATACATACATACATACATACATACATACATACATACATACATACATACATACATACATACATACATACATACATACATACATACATACATACATACATACATACATACATACATACATACATACATACATACATACATACATACATACATACATACATACATACATACATACATACATACATACATACATACATACATACATACATACATACATACATACATACATACATACATACATACATACATACATACATACATACATACATACATACATACATACATACATACATACATACATACATACATACATACATACATACATACATACATACATACATACATACATACATACATACATACATACATACATACATACATACATACATACATACATACATACATACATACATACATACATACATACATACATACATACATACATACATACATACATACATACATACATACATACATACATACATACATACATACATACATACATACATACATACATACATACATACATACATACATACATACATACATACATACATACATACATACATACATACATACATACATACATACATACATACATACATACATACATACATACATACATACATACATACATACATACATACATACATACATACATACATACATACATACATACATACATACATACATACATACATACATACATACATACATACATACATACATACATACATACATACATACATACATACATACATACATACATACATACATACATACATACATACATACATACATACATACATACATACATACATACATACATACATACATACATACATACATACATACATACATACATACATACATACATACATACATACATACATACATACATACATACATACATACATACATACATACATACATACATACATACATACATACATACATACATACATACATACATACATACATACATACATACATACATACATACATACATACATACATACATACATACATACATACATACATACATACATACATACATACATACATACATACATACATACATACATACATACATACATACATACATACATACATACATACATACATACATACATACATACATACATACATACATACATACATACATACATACATACATACATACATACATACATACATACATACATACATACATACATACATACATACATACATACATACATACATACATACATACATACATACATACATACATACATACATACATACATACATACATACATACATACATACATACATACATACATACATACATACATACATACATACATACATACATACATACATACATACATACATACATACATACATACATACATACATACATACATACATACATACATACATACATACATACATACATACATACATACATACATACATACATACATACATACATACATACATACATACATACATACATACATACATACATACATACATACATACATACATACATACATACATACATACATACATACATACATACATACATACATACATACATACATACATACATACATACATACATACATACATACATACATACATACATACATAACATACATACATACATACATACATACATACATACATACATACATACATACATACATACATACATACATACATACATACATACATACATACATACATACATACATACATACATACATACATACATACATACATACATACATACATACATACATACATACATACATACATACATACATACATACATACATACATACATACATACATACATACATACATACATACATACAATACATACATACATCATACATACATACATACATAACATACATACATACATACATACATACATACATACATACATACATACATACATACATACATAACATACATACATACATACATACATACATACATACATACATACATACATACATACATACATACATACATACATACATAACATACATACAACATACATACATACAATACATACATACATACAAACAACAAACAAACAAACAAACAAACAAAACAGACACACCAAACTTGTGGATTATATATAGTAAGGATATATATATATATATATATATATATATAGGGGTGCCCAAAAAAAGAGACACCTTCACTGCTCGGCTTGTACCAGCAATGTAATCAAACTTTATTAAATTCTGACTAAATATTACCACCTGCAAATGGCCTTGCGCACGAACAAAATAGAAAGTTTTTGCCACGCAAATTTGATGCGTCGTCTGAGGTCGGCGATATCGGCAACTTTTTGACCATCGTAGACCATTGCGCAGTTGTCGGGGCTACACGAAGTCAGCGGTCTTCCAAATCGTAAGCGACGATGCCCAGGAATCTGTCCGTGAGCGACTCAATTGAGAAAGTTGCGTATCTGCTTGTTGCCGACCGATATCCCATGAGTCGTCTTGAGCGCGTCCGCAATGACAGACGGCTTCATATTTTGATGCCGATATAGGAACCACACGAGTTCCTGCTTCCTTTCACCAAGCAACATTCTTAGTACAATATACCCAATCACATTCTTCTGCTGCAAAAGTCTTTGGTGAAATGGCTCTTCAGCCGTACTTTTCAGTCGTAACCCCTTTCCTACTGGATCTAGTCATGCGAAATTTCTATATTTGGAGCGTGGTTGTGTTGTGAATATTTACCACTATTATCGCAAAACCTGATCGTGTTCCAGATATTCCAAAGAGTCTTAACACAAAATCGACTGAAGATACAAATGATGGTCCTTCTAAGATCTCTTTCCTTCTCGTCTTGTCTAAAGTGTACGATATAACGCCGATTACAATAGATGAGAAAAACGCACATAAGGTGTAAATAAGTGCAGACATCAACAACTTTACTTTTAGCAAAATCTGCTACCGCAACAAATACCTTGCTCTGCCTGTGGATAATGCGGCTTTGCAGTAAAATAGCGTTGGGTAGGGTGAAATATGCTCTAGTTAAACATATCCAAATTTTGCGCGATTTAGTCTACTAGGAAAAAAGTTATGAACAAAAAAGCGTCAATATGTATAATATATATATATCCTTTATCTATCTATATATATATATATATATATATATATATCCATGGTATATGTAAAGCGCTAACTTTGCGTGTCTGTTTGTATGCCCGTTTGTGCGTCCTTCCAAAAGTCACGTAGGCACCATGTGGATTCACGTGAAATGTCATGTAAGCCTGGCTAAGAAGTAATATAAAATGGGAACCCAATCGTTGCTGTTTATATCGATCCAATGATCAATATCCAGTCTATTTATGACGTCAGAGACTGAATTTCACAACTCTTCTCCCACGACGCAGGACAATCGAACCCTTAGGAACTATAGGAGGATAGAATGGGGATCACATATTTGTGTCAAAAGATCAATATTCACAAAACGGCATCAGATTGTTCGATTTGGGGAATATCACCTAATTCTTATACATCGAACGTTCTCCTGGCTATTTACCGTCTGCTATATCCCTATAATATGGACGATTCAACTGTCCATTCAGTCAACTGAGAGAGGAGCGGGTTAGCGTTCGTGGGCAAAAAAGTTTTCGCCCACGAATGATTTTTACCTTCGGCATTTAACCTGTTTTCCAGACTAGACGTGTAATTTTCCATCCTTACTAATATATAATTCACAAGTTTGGTGCGTCTGTTCGTATGTATGTTTGTTTGTCTGTCTGTCACACAGTCCGGTTTCACCTGAAAACAAAACACCTTTAGAGATCGGGACACGTTCGGGATGGGTGGAGCCCAAGAAAAAATCAAAAGAGCACATACGAGCTCTGCGCAGTTCCGTTCACGGGGGGCGGGGCAAGCGCCGGAATGGGCGGCGCCAACAGTCAAACATTTTATTTTCGCTTCGAAAAAGTCCAGACAGCGGGGAAAAATATTCAAAAATGAGGATTGGGTCAACAAAGCAGGTGGAGGAGACTCACGTGCTGTGGGCAGAGCCTTCTCGAAATGGGCGGTACTTTTCAGATGTATTCATAACTCGATCAATTAAGGAACAGAGGCCAGGAAAAGAAATAAAAAGAGTAAGCAGGGCCTTTGAGGGTTAGGCATGCGTAGGCTTAACGAAGCCCCGCTCATGATGGGAGCGGCGTGCGTTGAGATGAAAGCCACTTTTCAGAAATGACTGCAACTCGGTTTGGAAAAGTTCTAGAATGCGGGAAAAGTGATTGGAGGTGTGGGAAAGGGGGGGGGGCGCGATTCACGCGTGACCCCATCAGAGATCTTCGCGCACGCACCATCGTTTCAGTACCTTTCTGTTGAGATGGACCAAATAAATTTGCAGAAGTCCACGGCTTCACCATGAATAGAGCAGATCTCTTTATTATGGCGAAAAAGCCTCTTCGAGATTGAGAATTCACCTCATAGGTCAAAAATTTACTTGTCAAACATTCAAAATAAGAATAACTTCAAATTTTTCGATCCTAGAAGATGCAATCCCTCTGTGAACGTGCATAGTTGGTCATTTCTTTACTTATTCTACTTATAAATCTTTTTTCTTCCGTTATGATGGTAGGAATGGTGTTTTAGCGCGTTTTGTCCTATGACCTCATAATATTGACGCGTGAATCGCACCACACCCGGGAAAAGGGAATGGAACGAATGTGGCCAAATCCTCGAAGTTGACGGGGTTGGCACTAAAGTGGGTGGGGCTTAAACAAAAATTTATGACTCTATTTAGAAACGTTCTGGGTTGCGGCGAAAAGGTGTTAAGGTGTAAAAGAAGAAATGTGGTCGAATCCCAGAAGTAGGCGGAGTTGTTACCAAAGTGGGCGGGGCTTAGATCAACAACGCTTTATAACGCTATCTAGAAACGTTGTGGGATGCTGGAAACAAGTGTAATAAGTGTAGTAAAAATGTAGTAGAACGAATGTGGTCAGATTCCACAAGTGGGCAGGATTGGCACTGAAGTGGGCCTACATCAAAATTATTAAGTCTCTTCAAATGCGTCTGAGAACGTGGGAAAAGGGGGTCTGGAGGTAGTAGAAGTAACGTGGTTTGAACTCCGAAGTGGGTGGAGGTTGCAGAGAGGGAGGCGGGCTGAGATCAAGAATTTATACATCTGTCTTTCACACTGACCCTAACCGCATAGATGTACAACTAGGGGATACTAGTGAACTCTTTCAAAAGTTAGGCCAAAAATCCCTAAAAGTTACTATCCATGGTTCCACTTACAGTAGTCCCTTCTACACAAGTGCAAATACAATCAATTAACTTCAGACCTCATAAAATAAATTCTACAATAACCCCGGCCTTACAGGTGCATACCCCGTAGGGACGTGAATTCCTACAACTACCCAAAAGGGGCTTCCCTTTCAAAGTTAGTGTTCATGGCCACACGCAGTTCAAACTACACAGGGTTTCTTCGACTACATAGAAGCAAAGGTATTTGATTTTGATACATCGGCAAACTCTTCATATCCTGGCACAGCCCCATTTCACATCCAAAAAAATGATGACCGCTACAGAAAAGTCAGGGAAAATGAGGGGGCGCGCGATTCACACATGACCCCATTAAAGCTCTCGTTTTTTTTGTAGCATCGTTTCAGTACCTTTCTGTCGAGATGGACCAAATAAATAAGCGGTAGTCCACGGCTTCACCATGAATAGAGCAATTCTCTTTACTATGGCAAAAAGGCCCCTTCGAGATTGAGAATTCACCTCATATGTCAACAATTTACTTGTCAAACGTGCAAAATAAGAATAAATTCAAATTCTATGATCCGAAAAGATGCAATCCTTCTGTTAACGTGCATAGTTGGTCATTTCTTTACTTATTCTACTTATAAGTCCTTATTTCTTCCGTTATGATGGTAGGCATGATGTTTTAGCGCGTTTTGTGCGTTTTTTAGCTTTTTCTCCCCGTGATCTAATAGCTCACGCGCTTGAACTACTGCATTTTGACGGCTAGTCGGGAAACATACGGAGGGGATGTAAAAATATCACTGTACAGGTTTGCTTGAAGTGTTGCGAAGTCGCGCTATTATTCTTCTAAATTTCGCTTTACGCTTCTTCAAGAGAGAAAATCATATGCAAAAATTCATGCACGCCCAGAACCTAGTGAGCCTTGGTAGCGGTCTAATGACCAGTGACATGTAGTGAGGCTGAGTTCCACATAATATCTGGGTAAATTCGGCAAGTATCTGTCTTTCTTATCTTCTAGTCAGTCACTTTCAGTTACGCGAATTATTTAACATGCGTTCATGCGATTAGTAGACGATACTGTTTTTTCGTTCATACTTGTTCTGATGAAAAACTTATCTGCTCTTAGGACTGATATGGAATTGATGATAGCTTTCAGAAATTGGATCGCTTTTTCAGGCCTCCGACTATCGTATCCCTTCTATTATCCATATGCAGAGTCACCTACCTTTTATGTCGGCTCATTTATCAACAGTTCTGAAAATGAGTAAGTGATAGAGTAGCTGCACATACAGAATGATTCCATGATGAATGTTAGTGAACAAAAATTGGTTGATTTGTCAGATATTTTCATCAAACTACAACTTCCTTTCGAGTCACGTTTCACGCGCCCTCGTCATGTCGACCGTGAACTGGACCTGTGAGTTATAACAATTTCCACTTAATAATCTGGGTCGTTAAGGTCTTCCAGGGGAAGCCTAGTGAAAACTTTTGTTCTTCATCATGCCTCCAGTCTTTTATATTTTTATATTTTATTCGTACTAATATGTACAACAGACTCTCAGCCTTGTAAAACTCGTGACTTTTTTCAATACAGGTTGTCCCAAAATTATGCCAGATACTTCATTGCAATGTATTTGAAGCTTCCAAGCTAAGGATAACGATGGAATCTATACTATATGCACGTTCGCTTACGTTATGGGCAACAACGTTGCTTTAATCACATTTCAAAATATCTCCTATTAGCATTATAGAGGCTCAAAGTCTCTGTCAAACTGCTCGCATGTTGCATGCAGATAACCATCCTCCATCTCTTCCCAGCTGCTCTTAATTCTTGCTTCCAAGGCTTCAAACTGGGATTGCAATTTCTACAAGTTCTATTCTAGTCAGGGACCTTACAGACGAGTCAAGTGAGTTAAGATCTGGAGAGTAGGATGGCCATTTTTCAAGGCTACTGAAGTCGGGCAAGTGGATTTGGCACCATGCTTGAACTAGCTTGGCTAGGTGGGCTAGAGCACTGTCCTGCTGGAGAGACCATGGGCTGTTCCAGAAAGTGGGGCGGATTAATGCTTTAGTACATCCCCATAAGTATGCTTTTAACAGTATGCTTATAAATTTTCATGCTGACACCGACGAAACGGGTGGTGTATTACCATTGCCCGTGACTATCTTATTAAACATCACTTTGCTATTCTTATAACAACTTCTTCGTGAAAGATTTCACCCTCAACGTTTCTATCCAGAACACGATCGTTTTATTTGCTGATGATTTGCTTTTGCCGTAAAAGTTGTCACGTTTGTAAAGCGTGAAGGGTTGCTTGTTTCCGTTGAAGTGAGTTAGCCTGTTTGTCGGGATCGGAAATGAAGTGGCATTACTGCATATGATAGAAATAGCAATGAAGCTTCTGCGCGACACTCTACCCGTTGACAACATCGGCAAATTCTGCTTTGATGGGGCACCCAGGGCGAACGACTCATGAACGGATTATTTTAATGTGCCTATGCTTGAACGCAGTATCCTTTCCACCCCCTCGTCTCAGTTTCTGAATGATTCTGCTTCTCCGTATCATTTAGTAGCCTTTAGTGCGGTCTATGTTGGGGTGGCTATGAATTTTACTTTGCCCTGCCGCCTTTTGCATGCGAATGATTGCACGTCATTGAATGAGCCTTCACCATTCGAAAGGTAGTGAGAGTCTCACTCCAGTCCAGAAGCTATACATCTTGCAAGAAAAGCAGCTTGAGTAGTGAAGCAGCTTTTATGCAGCTAAATGAAAGCGGATGAAGGGAAAACAATAAACTGTTATATTTCTGCTTTATTGTTCTTGAATTTTGGTCACCATGATTTCGCAACACTACATATGATGCCTAGATTTTGCAATCTTTGTGATCAGCCACAAACTGTTTGTTTGAGGTTATGGTTATGTTTTCCAGAAGTAGTAATTAATTCTAGACTAAGCGAGTGTCATTGAAGTGCGGCTTAGCTTCAGCGCTGGTGTGTAGGCCAGTTCCAACCGGTGAAATCAGTGTATGTGATGCGGCAGCGATAGCACAGTGACAAGAGTGTAAGCTCACGTCTGTACTTATAAAGAGTGCGAGTTCGATACGTGGAGAAGCAAGAACCATGCCTTGCAAAAATTGCAAAAATTATATCAGTACAAGCGTCAGGCCCAGGTTAACAGATCGGTTAATGAAGAAGCTAAACGCAATAAAGTGTCTAATCCAAGTCTGCAGAGGATCGCTGG
The DNA here is from genome assembly GCA_000469685.2 of Haemonchus contortus. Lineage (NCBI taxonomy): Eukaryota > Metazoa > Nematoda > Chromadorea > Rhabditida > Trichostrongylidae > Haemonchus > Haemonchus contortus. The sequence continues at coordinate 45,091,357 of LS997567.1, read as the reverse complement.
TAAAGCTAGGACGTCATCCAGAAAAGGCGCGCAGGACCACTGCCAGAGCCCTGTGGACAGTGTGTGGTGGCTACCGAGGAGTGTGTAACATCGTCCAAAGAAGTCACTCGAAATAGGGACTCTGAACGTGAGATCGCTTGTTTAGAAGTCCCAAGAGGAAGCTGGCTGCCCCGACTACGAAAAGGACGGTTCCGTTCGAACCCCGGCGAAGCTATCAAATCAGTTTCGGAGGAGAACTATCTAACATAACGGGTAATCTTGATGGTACGTTGGGAATGAACAATGGAGCCATGGAAGGATTTACATAGAACGTGTGGAGGGAATGAAACAGAAATAGGCCACGTACTCGTAAGGAGGTCCTGCCTCAAAACTGTAAAGGATGTACCTGCACTACCTCGGGAAGGTCGAGCATCAGTAGCATAGGCCTCTCCTAGCAGACATAGCCATAGAGCTTCGGTATTAAGGATACGGTGGAGAAGCTGCACCTGGCCGAAAGAGAGGAGCTCAAACGGAAGATAATTGAAGCTGAAGTGTAAGATTCCGAAGGGGCTATTCAGCAAACCTGAAGCACCTCAGTGAAGGTCATCCTACAATGTGCAAGGGAAACGCTGGGGTAGACTCCGAAGTGTGTTCCGAGGAAAAGCATGGTGCCTAGAGCCACCACGCTAGGAAAGGCGAAGATTGGGAAGGCAACTGATCTGAATAGGGTTTAGCCAGAAAGTGGTGTACAAGCGCTGGCAAAAGAGCTCCAGATAAGCCTTGGCCCCTGCAGAACTGCCGATAAGCTCGTCAACGCTGCTGTAGCGAATTCGAAGGATACGGAAATCGACGCCTCGTAGGAGGTACTCAATGTTCAAGAAGGAGCGAAGTTTTTTTCTGGCTTAGAAAAGGTCGGGCTACTCAGAAATCGGGTTAGTGAAGCCGTTAAGAACGGCGAGAGTGAAACCATGAAGAAGCCTCGTGAAAACAGGCCTCCTTATGATACTTCGGCATGCTTCTTAACGAAGTATTTGCTTTAAAAACAGTCCTTAATAAGAGGCAACGGCTGACCCTATCGAACTTGGATACAGGATGAGGTGCCTAGAGCAGTAGGGAAGACGAAGGTTGGAAAGACAACTGGTTCGGATGGTTCAGGTGTTCGCCCCATTCCCCTGTTCACACGATGAAACTGTGTTGTTCGAGCGGTTGGTCGACACATGATTGAGGGGACCGGTCCCGATATCACACTAGCGATTCGTATCCATACCACAAAGGCCTACGACCTCCACAACGGACGACCATCTTCATAGCTAGTCAAGTTAAGGAGACGTATCGAGAAAAACGTAGACTTTGCTGCCCAGCCTCTTAGATCGGAAGGAGACATTTGACCGTCTCCCGTGACAGTCCTATGAAGAACGCTCCGAGAACGAAACCTTCCAGAATACATTATCTCCCTGGTAAAGGACATGCACGATGCTCCACGGCAACAATACGCACTCCACAGTCTCATCGAAGCTATTGACGTCACGGTTAGAGTATGCCAGACATCAGTTCTAGACCCGTTCTTTTTCCTGCTTAAAATGGGCTTTATCACAAAAAATCGAGGGTGGACCACTGAAGAACAACCTCTACGCTAAGACGTAGATGGCTGACAGCAAAGAAAAGCCCCAGGACAAAAATTGCAAGAGTGCTGACGAGAGCTGGATTCCGGCCGAACATGGAGAAGAGTAAGTTCTTCGGCTACAAGGAGTGCACGGATTCAATTGTAGACGGTCTCGGGAAGGTATTGGAAGAGTAAGGACTCCCGATACCTGGGCAGTGATCTCGATGCGGATGATAGCGTGGAGCAGTCTGTAAAAACCCTAATAAACGCGACAATGATGTAGTTGAGAGAGTGCTACGGTCTCTGCGTCCGTCAATGCTCCAGGACGTTCACAGGAAAGGCATATCGGACAGTGGTAAGACCCCACGATTTCTATGGCTGTTGATCAGTAAGTGAAAATCGTGATAGTCAGTATCACCTCGCTAAAATGAGGATGCTAAGTGGGCCTGCGGTTGGACGCGGCTTGGATGGAGTGGAAACGAAGACGATAGGGCGGCAATACAAACAGCCCCTGTCCAGCCGAAGATTAGGTCAGCGTCTACGATGGTTCGGGCATGTACTGGGAAGACACAGAATCATACAGTGAGGGAGGCAACGGAGTTCAAGGCTCAGGGTCAGCGACCACGAGCGCAAAGGAAGAGGGAGTGGGACGTGATCAGGAAGGAAATCGTCTGAACTAATGTAATGGCAGAAGATGCCATAGATAGGAAGAGGTGGAAAAGGCTGTCAAGATCAGCGGACCCAGCGACGGCGCGGATTCAACGCTAGAGGGAAGAAGAAGGTGTTCGTGTACGTATAAAGGTACAGATCATTCAGTGACTCGGGCGCACTTAAAGGCACAGCTCACGATAAAAATAGTTTCTGAGTTCTCCCCCTAGAAATACTCAGTATCAAGGGTAACAGGAAGGACGCTGTCGAGCCCCAAAACTCAACAGTCAGGGCGTAGTGGGAGCCCCGTTACCGGTTCGCCCGGACTTCCCGCCCCTCAATCGATGTCACGTCAGACGAGTGTCGAGGCCATATAGATTGCAATATTCGTTCTAGGACCCACACTTAATCAGCTGATCGCCAAGTGATGAGTGATGTTCTTTTCCAATTCTTTTATTCTCTGTCATTCTTTTTGCTGCTGCGAACCTCATTCTAATTTTCCACCTCAAGAGGCTGAAAAAGGTGGGCTAATTTTGCTGTTATTAGGGTTTTTTGTTAACTTATGCTTATGAGTGAATGACATACACACCCAGCAATGACATACAATGTATAGCTCGTCCAGACGCCCAATTCTTCATTCTTCTGGTCTCAATCTCGTCCAGCCTCCCTTTTAACGTTTTTTCAAAGTCTTTTTTGCTTTGGCAACACCAATGCACCAGTTTCTTCGCCTTCATCGGACTATTTTCCATGTTATCTTCCATTTTTTTCATAATCTGGATTATACAAAATAAACGTGAGCTGTGCTTCTGAGGAGGAAGCGTAAGATTAGGTCATAGTGGTCCAATCAAAATTAACAACTTACCTTCGGAGACGAGGTGGTAGGCATTGGGTTATTTACGGAAATGTTGAGAAAATGGGACTCATTAGAAAATCTTGGGGTCTCAAGCTCTCTGGAATATTCTTTTCGTTTCAGTTTACCTCCGGGAACTTTCTCGCCGTACAGTACTGATGAGGAGTGGGAAGAGTTCTACGAGAAAAAGGAACATTTTGAAAGCCACCACCCGATGGTATGCTCTATGATATGGAATCGTTTTGAATTCAGTTCCTCTAGACCTGCTTTACATATTGAGTTGTTCGGAAAGTAATTGCGAGTCTAGAAAACGACTTCATCAAACGCTTGGTAAACGATTGTTTGAAAACTTTTCGGGAGTATTTACACATTTTATTTGGTATATACAGGATGTGCCAGAAGAACTGAGCTACAGAAACCGCAGTTCGTATTGATACATAGCGAGTTCATCTGAGTTATTTACTATGCATCGCATCTATAAAGCGAACACAGGGTCATATTATATAACCGCCTTCTGTAATAATGGCTCGAAAATGCTTCGGCTACTCATCGATGATGGCACGCAGAGTTGCTTGAAAAACTCCAGCCCTATCTTTTTGCAGTGATTTTTTAGGAGCAGCTATAGTGGTGCTTTCGAAGCGCAGGCTTTCCTCTCCAGTATGGTCTTCATCCAGTGACCCATCACCTTGTGGTCAAGGAAATTCTTAGGAAGATAGGAAGCTGGGATAAAGTCGCGAACATTCCCTCAGCACCAGTATTGAGCTTCTCCCATTCGTGAGCGAGTGCACAACAGTTTTCAAATCGTATACTAGACAAATCTTCGACACTCAGCTCAGAAAAACCCTTCCTAAAAAGGTTCGGAATAGGTTTCGTTCTTTTCTCGACCAAATTCGCGATATCGCTCTGATGGTAGAGATTCAGATCTAGCCCAAACCCCATTATAGAGGAAATGGCTGCAATAAGCAAATCGACTCTTCTCAGCATTCGTAGTGTGAAATATGCGAAGACTCTGGGATCTCGAAATTTCCTCCTCACTGAGCACCCTTTGTCAGAAAAAACTGTGTCGAATCGCATGCCGCGCGCATGTAGCGCACGGCATTTTTTCTCTTCAACTTCCTTTCCTCAAGGAGCTTATAACGCCTCCGGGTCCTATCCGGATACATTTGTATTTACTCTAGGTAGACTCCTCTCATCGGTGTAGAACACACAGACAAATCAGCAGTCATTTTTCTTGTGTTTCTGCAAGTTCCGCAGCGTACTCTTCCCCAAGCAATTGTATTCGAGAAAGGGGTCGTAATCAAGTCAATGCGCTGTCTTTAGGCCAACCGTTTCGAGATTTGTAGTTGACCTGTTTACGCACCGCGATTCAAGAGAATGTGGCAAATGTTGGAACAAGGAGCGATCCTGAAACGGTCTCGCCAAATGCGCGCAAAGGCAAAACGGTCGGTGGCTGTCTGCGAGGTTCCACCGTTTTTCGAAACCTGACGAATTGAGAGCACCAAGGTTGATATGTCGGCCAAGTGTATCATAAACATAAGGGATAGTGCAAATTTGAAGAAACCCTCTGAACAGAGAAACTACGGACATTCGAAGAGCTGTTACCATGTTTATGGCCCACCCTGTATAGGCAAGATATGTAGTTGTACTTTTTCTGAGAGAAAGACCAAATTTGATTTCCACATTGTAAATTTAGGATCACTTTGAACATAGAGTGTCATATAGAGCAGTTTAAGCGCAATTTACTTTCTTACTGTTATCGGAAGAAAAAATCCGCTTATGTTTTCCATGATCATGTAGAACATAAGCTGACAATGCCTTATCAAAAAGCGTGTGTGAAAACTGGTTCAAATATTTTCGTTCTTTCAATTTTTCACTTCAGCATGAATTGACCACTAGGTATTGGTAATGATCTTTTGATGGCATTGGCCTAGACGTTTAGGGTCCATACGAGTTGAAGGAGATTGGCTTGACGCCGCGAGTTGGTATTTGCGATTTGCGCTTTTAACCCAATAGAGATGACACATTTTAAAAACGGATGGTGACTGAGGGTAAAAGATGGAATGCACACGATAATGTTCCTCCAAAACAATCATGGTTAATGTCGGATGAACCTGCTTGGAGAGGTCCAGAGCTGATCTTCGTCAAAAGAAGGACACGCTATCAATTTGTCACATTTGTCGGTATCACAAGGGCATGGTGAATTTTGGTGTGCTATCAAGGAGCCAGAACGTTAACTTGGACTCTACTCGTTAGAACACAATAGAGCATTTACTGAGTTTATTCTTTTCTTGAACTCTATATGAGGTTTTTGAACATGCTTTATTAGGCTGACGTTTCGGCTGAATTGAGCACTTCAGAACCTAAAAGGATCATAACAATCTGTAACCATCCGGTCAAACGTCTCCACCAACCCACTAAAGTTCGAGACCCCCAGGGCGTGATCGAAGGGAGAACCGCTCACCGTTACTTTATGGATTCTGTGAAACCGCCCAGTAAGTGATGGTACCAACCGACCAGTATCAGCTGAGGTATGTCCTCATTAAAAAAGTCTGCGGGAAGGCCAATCCCGCACAGGTCAAGTTGCCTGGGAATAACTTCGAACTCACTTCCTTTGTCGCTGACAGATAACCTTATAGCTCGAGACCTTATTAGGTCTCGGAGTTCCCTAGTACCGCGTACTTGCTCTTCATTTCTGAGAAGGTCAGTGCCTCCATTAGGAAGTGTCTAAAGAGATCGAAGAGGTCGTGGCAAAGCTGTTGCAATTGTGCGCGCGTAAAGCCCTCAAGGCATTTTGGATACAGGTCACCAATCCCAAAATGAATTGTGAGGAAGGATATCTCGCAATCACGCCGGAGCTGCGACCTTTATAAGATTGGCCTTCTCGCAGAGGCTTCAATGAGGACATACCCCAATTGACGTTGGTCGGTTGGTACCATCACTTGCTGGGTGGTTTCGAAGATTCCACATAGTTACGGTGAGTGGTTCTCCCCTTTCGATCACCTGCGTGCCCTCGGGGTCTCAAACTTCAGCGAGTTGGTGAAGAGGTTTGATCGAATAGTCACAGATTGTTATGATCCTTTCAGACTCTGAAGAAAGCGATTCCGCCGAAACGTCAGCTTAATGAAGCGTATTCACAAACCTTAAGAGGAGTTCAAGAAAACAATAAACTCATTAATACAAATATGCCGAGATTCATAGAAAGCCCTACATGGTTTGATAAAATTTTATGAAAAAGATTGTTGAAGCTTGGGAATTCCTGCTGCATCCACTATATAGCCCTAATTCCGCACCATCTGGGTGCCACTTATTTTGGTTCTTGCAGAACTCCGTGGATGAGAAAAACGTCGCCGAAGGTGAGGTTATCAAATTTTGCGTAGTGGAGTTTTTTGCCGGAGAAACCAGAAGTCTATGAGAGAGGAACTATGAAATAGCCTTAAAAGTGGCAAAAGATAACCGAACGAAATTGGTTGTATATCTATGTCTAAGGTTCGTTCATCGAGAATTTTCTTGGAACGAAGATTCGCAATTACTTTCCGAACAACCCTATATTTTTAATATTTTTTATCCCTAATAGGAATTTCTTTTTAGATGCGTAAACTATCGTGGAGCTCCTACGGATGTGATGAAGATGTCAATGATAAATGTGTCTCAGACCCAGTAGGACATCGCCATTGCGATTGTGCTGTTGCCCTTGATTGCGCCAAGGAATGGGTATCGGGCTTGAGGATTACGTTCGCGAGGAGATGTTACTCTGAAGAAGTGTTACCCACGTGTAGCAATCGCTCTGTTACCACTCATCATGAGCCGATTCGTCCTCATTCTGCTCTATCTTGTCTATCTTTGGAACAAATACCAATCTTGGATGCACCAACTTCAGCTGTTGTGCCAACAAAGTGTGATCCAGAACATGGTGATCTCCGTCGAACATCCTCATCACCGCCAGCATTGTTTTCCGAACCGTGCTCATCATCAGATAAGTGTCCCACATCGGTCTCAGCTTCTTGGAAACCGGCGGATTGTTGGTTGCATCGTGATTTTTCATCTCCTACCTTGTGCGAATCAAGACGTGATCGCTACATGTACCCGAGAGCATTATCAGGATGTCGTCAGCGTGTTTACGCCACCGAAGAACTTATCGCTGTGGATCCTCGGCGGCATCGTCGGCGAGGGAATTGCGAATCGGACATACCAGAGCGGTGGATCAAGAGAGACGAACAACATCGTCACGATTTTTTGAAGCCGGTGCGCTCCTGGTTGGAAGACCGCGCACAACGTAGTATCCCAGTGCTATGGTGCACGAGACCCGATCGAAGTACAACTCGATTTTCTCAAATAGAAGGCTTTGATATGGATGGAGGTGAACAGGATTCACAAATGATGTCAGTTTTTGCTGAGCGGCGTGATTGTTCTCTGGAGTATCCTATTGCTGTCTATAATCCACCACCCACATGGAAAATGCTCACTCAATCGCAATGTGATGAATGCAAGAAACATTCATCGGACAGGTTGGAACACTCATCTGAGCCGTCAGCGTTTCAACCAGTATTGCAAAGACCACAACCTATCAATCTTAACGCCATCGAAGTACAGCTAGAAACGGACGATGAGTCAGATAACGTGAGTGTCCACGTTTCTCCCTTTCTGAAAAACAATGTTTTCGTTAGTTTACACATATTTTCACTAGCATTTGCCCCAATATTGCAAAATTCAGTGTCACGCATATTACGCATACCGCATACCGACTGAAGCACATTCCCTTTTATCGGTCACCAGTCGGGCCGCCTGGCTAACGCCAGGCTTCCCTCATCCTTATGATACCGATATTCAAAACGTGCCGTTACCTATGGATTAGAATCTGTCTGTCTCGATCTGTTTCTGTTCATGTTAAGAATAATGGCCCATTGGAGATTTGACTGGGAGGCTTTCAAAGCATCAAATGATACTCACATATGTTGTCGACTCATAACACACTGGTGTGCAAAATTTAGGGACAAAAGCAATTTCCGATTACTGTACCTCTGACAGACGACAGAACTCGATGAAATTTATACCATACTAGTAGAGGATCATTACGGTATTGCACAGGAAGCAACTGGCAGAAAATCGAAATAGGACGAGCAAATAAGACATTTTCATTGAAAGGTGCCGCTTACACCTAGTTCCTCACAACTTATCCTAGTACCTCAAAAAAAAGCGACGCGGTTCGTAATAGGGTGTGTGATCACCACGGACAGCAGTAAACGCTCTGCAACGCGATTTCATACTTTCCCCGAGGTTGGGAATGAGTTATTGTGGTGGGGCATTCCGCTCCTCTATCAGCGCAATTGACAATTGCTGGATGGTTAGTGATGCATTTGGACGTGCTGCAATGCCTCTACCCAGTGCATCCTACACGTGCTCGATAGGATTCAGGTCGGGGAAACGGGCAGGCCATTCCATTCGCTGGATAACCTCTGTGGTCGAGAGCTCTTCCACCTGAGCTGTTCGATGCGGTCGCGCATTGTTATCCATGAAAATGAATTCAGGGCTCACTGCAGCTCTGAAAAGATACACATTAGGGAGGGGTTCCTTTTTACAGTAACACCGACTGTTGAGGGTCCCACGCTCAAAAATGTGGAGGTCAGTACGGTTACGAAACATGATGCCTTCCCATACCATAGCACCTCGACCACTAAAACGGTCAAGTTCCACAACGTTTCTGAGAGACGTGCGTGTTCCCACCTCTAACCATGAGGATGCGTCCAGAATCACTACTCAGACTGAATCTGCTCCCATCCGAAAAAAGCAAACGGCCCCATTTCTCATCAGTCCGTTCGCTATGCTCCTGGCACCACCCTAAACGGTCTCGCCGATTCGTGAGGGTAAAAGGTACACTACGTAGTGGTCGTTGTGAGAAGAGACCGCACCATGCAGTCGTCGTGCCACTGTTGGGCTTGAGATGGCTTGCTTTGAAATCTTGTCAAATGACATTGCAGTCAAAGAAGCTGACTGACGTGGATCTCCTCTTGCCTGCTGCTCAATGTAACGGTCATACCTTAGTGTAGTTGTTCTTGGTCGACCACCTCCTCTCCTTCGTGCAGCAGTATCAGGGGTTCGGAATGCTCTCCGTGCACGTGAAACAGCGCTGTGAGCGATACCAGGTTCCTGAGCTGCACTCATCATGGTTCGACCTTTTTCGAGTTTCTCGATGACACTTCCTCGTGCCAGGTCATCCAGACGATGTCTGCGGGATATGATGTATATAAGGATAACACCACAGTACTTGGCAGCTTTTGGCTGATTGACAAAAAAAAACTTTTGTACCTATCAACCGCCTCCATTTGTGCGGGTTGCCACATTTCTCACTTTCTTTGGGCTATTCCTCCACGAAGGGATGCCCAACTTCCTGTGCGTAACCTGTGTGCAATTGGTCTGGCAATATTTTCCCACATTTTCATTTATTTCCACCCTGTCCTCAATGTTTTATGTTACATTATTCATCTCGTCCCTAAGTTTTGCACACCAGTGTAAGACCATTATCAAATGTCTATAAATGTAGCTCCTTTTTTCTACGGATACATCATTAAATGAGATTCCAAGATTGTTAGGGATCGGATAAATTTTGCCATGAATGATATAAAGCATAGAGAGACCGTGATACTTCCTTGAATCTCAAACTTCGCTGGTTAGCGGTCGTAAGCAAGAAGTGAATCTAATTTCATTACCGGTCCCGATCAATGCACTTACCCTTCTTGTCGAATGAAACATAAGCTAGATTGTAAACAACAAAGGCGCTAGGACCCAATTGGTGGTTGAATCTTGTTCTCTAAGGTTAGAGAAGGTCTTCCGTCAGCGTTCCCACCCCCTCTACTCCTACTGATTTTGCTCCCCAAGTCCACGGGATCAGGAGTTATGGATTCTCGTTCAGACATTTATTTCGCACAAATTCCGCCTTCTGTGGGCCAGTCCGGTCCTGCCACTCACTATGTGTGTTCCCATCCTGCCGCCTGTGCTCCTACCAAATTTGAACTTCCTAGGTCCACGGGGGCAGGAGTTATGAATTTTCGTACAAACAGACAGACAGACGGATGGACGCACAGACAGACGCGAGCGCTTTACATAAAGTAAGGATTACCAATTCATAGACAATGCAGCAAAAGTTCGGTTGCTCGTTTAATGGTTCAAGTTGGGAATGTCTATAAGCAGGCGTTCCCATACTGCATTCATATCTTATTCTACAAAACATTGGGAAGCAAATAGTAGAATTAAGAACATCAGGCGCCTAACTATGGATCTGTTATAGTCATGAGTTCTTTATTTTGTTTTTTCGTTATTCTAGTACTTCTACTATTTCCCGCTGAAGAAGTTGTTAAACTAAAGGCACAGTCCACGATAAAAATGGTTTCTGAAATCCCCCCTCAATATGAATTTGAGGCCCCCGTGTATACCATATCTGGCACTATTTGGTCGAAAAGCGACCTAGTTAGGGAGTTATAAATGCTCAAAGATTGGCCCGTGTGTATCCTCGGACGAGTTTCACCCGCATTGTAGAGGCTGCACCGATCACAAGGGAACCCATGTAGGAAGTTCACACGATTTGACATGACCCACAGCGACAATGAAAGGCAGTTCTGGACAGTTTTGGCTTGATGTACATGGTCAGTTCTTAGCGCAGTTGCAGTAACTGAAATCTCGACCGAATACCCCTTCCATGTTATTTCCGTCATGGCAACGTCGTCCGACCTCTATTTTCCCTACTTTTGAAGAGCCATATTTTTCTCGGAACCGGCGAATTCTCTCGCTTTCTTATCTACCGATGAACTATTCCCAACCTATACTTCCGCTTTTCGAATAAAAACGGGTACCCAAAATTCCCGTGAACTGTGCCTTTAATTGTTAAATTTCTAAATTGCCCCTATCGAGCCCCATTATAGTGGGAAAAAGTGGGTTCCTTCTATTCACATTGCGATTTCAGAAATTGCCTAGGTGGCCATTGCTGAAAAAGCTTCGTGAAGCAGAACGTGAGCTGTTAGCAGCTGGTAATCCACTTGCTATCGAACGTCAAAAGATCCGCGAATACAATCGTCACCTCCGCTCTGAGATACTGCAGGAGCGCGATGTTCTTGAGGAACAGCTACGTCATCTGCGTCAGCTCTATATGGAATATTTCGGTACTCAACAACTAGTGCAGGTACTGTGATTTTCAATTTAATATCACTAAGGCTTCTATGAAGCTCTGTGTGTTGAACAGCGTAAACTTGGTCAGTGTCTCTGTTCGCTGCTATGGAAGGAGCAGCCGCTCACTCCTGTAGGAGTTCTGTGCTAATGTACTTTGCCTATCCCCTATCGCTGCATGAGATAAAGCTTATTAGTTACCTCAATAGTTTCTGCTATTTTGGCTCAGTAGCTGTGCTATTTCTTCCTAACGATTGAAAGTTGTATAGGCTTCAGGAATTCAACGGCAGCAACCAAACTGGTGAAAGAGGACAGAATGATAAGAGCAAACATGAGATCACTCTTTTCCCTGAAGCGGTTCCTGTAGGTTGCAGTAAGGAAGAAACCTTCACCGAAGTGTTCCACGTCGATCCACATAGAGATGTCTGCGAAGAGCGGTGCCTTAGCTCAACTGTCGGCATCAATAATGATGTACTGATGCGGGTACAGGACAAATTTGAATGTACCGCTGAGCCGGAAACAGTGATCTCGTGTGGTGATGACGAAACTTATCCGAATGTCGAAATGGAACATGCGTCGTCTGAATCAGCTGTGGTTAATGCATCTTCATCGGCCACCTTATTGTCTTCTAACATCGCTATCTCATCCTATTGCCATTGCGAGGCGAAGACTCCCTTTGACAATGGAAATTCATTTTCATCGCCAGAGCTCTAGTCACGAATTTGTTTCGATTGATTCTACTTTGTCCTCCTCAAATCAATTCATCATTGTGTTTCTTTTCTGGGTGCGGTATCGAAGTGTCGTTATGCAGAAAACAATTGTATTTGAGCTATTATTGTTTAAGGTGAATTCGAAGTGTCATACTCTACTTTGATAATTTAGTTCATGTAGTAATTGCATCATTTTGTCCAATAGTGGAATTGGTTGGAAAATCCTTATCTCTTCTGTATAGAATGCTCTGTTTTCAGGAGCGTAAACACCTCGTGCATTTATCTATAACTGATTTTTCTATCATGATTGTCTTTTTCACTTCGCCTGTTATTGTAGAGGGATTGACGTTGATTAATTTCTATCTCAAAGGTGTGCCATTCATTTTATGGTTCACTCTGCCCATTAAAAGCTCGATGACTCTTTCCCTACCTTTTCACATTACAATCAGCGATGATTTCGAACACAGAGTTTCTGCCCGCAGTATTAATTTCAGCAGTTGAGATGATTTCGTGAGTTCTTCGAGAATGTGTGACACTATATTTTTCAGAACGAGTACAATAGCGAATAGAACTTGGCCCTAAATTGATGTGGTTGCGACGAGCAGTCATAGGCTGCTTTCATAGTCCGCCGGCCGGCCGGCCGGCGTGCCACAAGGCAGTGCTAGGGGGGAGGAGGGCGGCAGGTGGTCGGTCAGCTGTAGGGCTGTAAACAAGGAGAGACAAGACCAAAGACCATTTGTACGAGCCCCTGGCTGTTTGGTTTTTGATCTTGTCCTTCTTTGTTTTCACCCCTTCGACCGACCGTCTGCCGCCCTCCTCCCCTCTAGCACTGCCTCGTGGCACGCCGGCACGCCGGCTCGCCGGCCGGCCGGCGGACTATGAAAGCAGCCATAGATTACCTCCTGCAACAGGCAAGGAACGAAACTTTTAATACTAGTTCAAAATATCTCGCGTCTTTTGTATCGAAGCCACATGAATGAGTTAATTCAATATTGCCGGAAAGCCTCTGTGATAATGTGAGGAAAGCAACAATAGCAAGAGGAGGGGTGGATTAAAGTGAGCAGAAGTGCCAGTTTATGCTAGTCTCTTTTAACATTCATTAATCAAATGTATGCTGTCAAAACTATCTTCTGAGCAGGCCCATGGACATTATTTTCTCCCGTTTCGGAATGTTTTACAGCACTCAGCCATTTCATCCTTTGCTTTTCCTTCTTCCTTTTCAAATACTTTGACGGTCTGTACTGAGCTCTTCGCGCTGTACTTAAGGAATAAGGCTCCTCAAATGTGCTTCGTTTCAAGGTGCTCGAAGTACCTTTGCTAGAGTGCAAGGAGAATTTTCGGACGTGTAGCATGCTAAACATAGCATTCGATTCTTGAACAACTCTGGAGCAGTGATCACAAAGCTCACTTAGTTGGTTGGGCTGAGGTATAGGAGTCTAGTTGTAAGTTCGCAAATTCGGCAGACATAATGTGAATCTGCCGAACCAACCATCGTTAGTATCCTGGCCCTCACTCCTGCAAAAATGCAAAAGAGGATGGTCGGGTTTTCTCTGCACAGCGAGGACTCTAACGTCATGGCACCCGATTTCCGAACAGAAAATGATGTGTATAGAAGCCGGAAGACTTCATAAAAGTCATCAAGTAATATTCCTTATTGCACAAATACGCCTTCGCGCTAGACGTAAGCCCCCTCGACGTGCTCTCCCAAATCAACACAAACAGAGAGAACTTGATGCAGAATTCTCAAGTGCATAGAATGAATTAAGAGTTTCCATTTAATAAAGGACATGAGAAGGAATTTGTGTACTATTTAGAAGTATGAGTGGACAGGAAATTGACAAAAGCGAATATCGATGGGAGGAAGGGTGCTCAAAAGGTTAGTATTGACATATAGTGACTTTGCCCTTAATCAAGTTTTAATCGATTTTTACGTCAAAAGCGCGCGAAGGGGATCCAGAAGGAATTGCTCAATGTGCTATGCCATACAGTAAACAGTAAGATGCAATTTTTGTATTGCTAAATCGACCAGTTGAACCATGGCCTTTCCTTCGACCGTATGGTTGCGGTTGGTTCAACGTTGTAGACAAGAACACCTAGAACTGCAACTACTAATTTGACCAGGCTATATAAAGAGAATTGTCGTAAGCAAATCTGTCATAGATAGCGATACAATAACAATTATATACGGTACATAATTCGAAACTTCATGTATTATAGCAAACTTTTCGCGGCTTCAGCAACCATTACCAATCTATCATATGAATTTCGACGATGTAGTCGTACAGAATGTGAACAGAACAATATTTGAAGAAGAATATGAGTTGCAAAAAAAGGAGTAATTTAAATTCATCCATAATATATGCAACATGAAACTAAGGAGTTCAGCATGCCTCTAATGAACTACAGCAACGCTCAAAAGTGTTCGGTCAGACGCTTTCACGTCTTCATAACTTTTTTCTTAGTTTAGCAAATCACGCCAAATTTTGATATTTTTAACTACGGCAGCCATTTGAAGCTTTTATCTGAATAGAAGCTAACTTTTCAAAGTTCAATGGCTCCTTTTAGTTGGTTATTCAGGAATCGACTTTATTACGTGACTTAGACACATTACTGGCTTTTCCTCGGATTTTTACGGAGCTGGAGGGACACTTCTTCCACTCAGGTTTCTCCGCTCTTTCATCAACAGAGTGTGTTTCTTAGGGACGACTTTTATTTAACCTGTATCAAGTGAACTCCCGTTGATCGTCGATTTCCTCTAGCGGGCGCCAGTAAAGTCTCCATTCGTCCCTGTCGCGAGTCAGACTAGTCCAGTGAATCGTACACGCTACACGGGGCAAAACATTATTTCCGTTCAGATCTTCCGTGAAGAAGTCTGACTATCTCGTTGGCGGCCGTCCTGGTGTTCGCTTGACATCCCGAGGGATCCAGTCCGTTACCATCCTGGTCCAACGGTCATCACTATGTCGCATGACGTGCCCGGTCCATCTGATTTTTGATTTCTTGGCGCATTCAACGGCATCCCTGATCTTCGTTCGTCGACGGAGCTCGGACGGCATCCCTGATCTTCGTTCGTCGACGGAGCTCGGAACTCTGGACTCCCTTCTGCACTTGTGTGTATAGAGAAATTCCTAGCACCGTACTTTCCACAGCGCGTTGAATGACGCTACTGCATGCTCATCATGCTTTCGTAGAGTCCAAGTCCCCGAGGCTTTCGTCGAAGCAGGAAGGACCGCAGTATCGAAAAGGTGAACGCGGAGCCGAATGTTCTTCGTTTTCTTCGCTACTCCCTCGATATTCTTGAATGCTCCCCACGCCGCGCGTTTCCGTCTGCTCAGCTCCAGAGCTAGGTCGCTCATCATGTTGACTCTCGACCAAGATACACATAGCTGGATCATTCAAAGATATTCGTTCCGTTCAGCATGAAAGGAGCATCAGGTACCAATCTGTTCCGCATGAACATCGTCTTCGAAGGAAATTCCTACATCGAACAAGAAGTTTGCGTTTGTAATTATTTTGGACTTTTCGTCCTTCTTCTTCTCTGGACTGAACACAGTGGCTCGAGATTCAACTAGCGGGTGTACATACAAAATGTACATGTGTTACATGCTCGGAAAAGAACCCGTTTATTAGTGGTAGAGAGGCCCTTGAAAATTTGGAATGCACGCATCAGAACTAATTTGCAGCGGCTCCTGATGTGGTTGGAAAAATCCAAGGTATGTGTAGTGAGAGCCTAAATTTCGCACCGATTTTACAGAAGCAACAGCGACTCCATCAACCACATACTAAAAGAGGCTGACCTCCAAATCCAGACTAATCCGCCTGCACATTGTCTTATGAAGGGCCAGGTGTAATTGCCGCTGTTTGGACCAGTCAGCTAACAAATCAATCGATTTCGATAGAGATCCTCTATCTCCATTATCCGAAATAGCCTCGTACACTCATATCATCCGCGTACATTTTTGTGACAGCATCTTTTTCGCTCAACCTAATTGGGATATCGGAGCACCGGAGGGAGCACACCCTCTTGTGGCACTCCACTCACAACTTCCCTACTGTCCGAGAAAACTGGAAAGTTTTACCAGAGAGGAACTCTGAGATCTACTCAATGAGAACAGGATGAAATCTCAACGCTCGTGACTTATGGATCAACTTCTTATGAGAAACTTTATCGAGAGTTTTTGCAGAATCGAAGTAAATGACATCGCACGAGCTACTACCAGCAAGAGAAGCGGTCCAGTACCGAAGACATTCATTCATGTTGGTTTCGACAAATAAAGTCATGTTGATTTTCCGGAACAATCTTACCATCGAAAACACGCCTGAGGACATGCTCCTTGAGCGTTTTTCAAATAATTTACAGAAAAGGAAGGTAATGCTGATAGGGTGGTGATTACTCGGATCCAAGGATGGATCCTCCTTCAAAATCGGAGTGACAAAGAAATGCTTCCATCTAAGAGGTACTTCGCACTAAATCACTGATTGTATATATGTAAGCTAAAGGCCCACTAATGATAGATGCCACTTTCTTGATGAAAAAGAACCGGATAAAGTTCTCATTTCATGAGGAGGATCCTCTGCTCATGGAGCTGTTCCGGATTGAACCACAGGACACTTGCCATGAAAGGAAAGGAAGCTGTGGCAAACTCTATAATCCTTCCATCTTCCTCTAATCCTTCCATCTTTCTCAAGAAAAGATTTTGCAAACTGGTCTGCGAACAAAGCGGCCTTATCGTACGGGCGGTATGCCACAACATCACCAACTTCCAGGCAGCCAATATTAGTCTGGTCGTTCAGTTTCTGATTTAAATACTCGTAAAAGGTATGCCTGCATTTTGATCCTACAACTTGTTTTGTGCTCAATGTTACTGTTATATTTTCTGCGGTTCGGAAGAAAAGATTCATTGAATCCATTTTTCGACCAAATACCAGTTCGCCTAGCATCTAAGAAAAGACGATCTCGATGCTTGATCATGCTTTGCAAATACTTTGGAAGCTTTACTGATTAAATGGCGAAACAAGCTCCCACGAGACGAAGAAATGAGTAGTTGCACGCAGAGTAGCCAAACAATTCGTATTATTCGTTGACAGCACTCCTTGTATCTAGAAGATCAGCCCACCAGATTCGGGCAAGTTCTGCGCACAGATATCCAAAATTACAACCTGAGTATGACCTGCAATAAACTGGCCGAGCAGGGGCTTCACAACAGTTGAGTTCGAAACCAACACTTTGCTCGGCTGGAGGCGGAATATTAA
Organism: Haemonchus contortus; assembly: GCA_000469685.2. Lineage (NCBI taxonomy): Eukaryota > Metazoa > Nematoda > Chromadorea > Rhabditida > Trichostrongylidae > Haemonchus > Haemonchus contortus. The sequence continues at coordinate 45,074,160 of LS997567.1, read as the reverse complement.
AATTACAAACAAGACTTTCACTGGTGCTGGAAACAGTCAAGAATATTCTTTTCTCTAGTTGGATTGAGAATATGCTGCGTCAAATTATGGATACTTATAAACTGCTGTAAAAACGGTAATATAATCCTAATTGCTTCATGCACTCCATCCTGAACAAACCCTAGCACTATAAAATATCCAGCTTCTAAAGAGTGGAGCTCACACGCAATCAGATCACTAAGAGCTTTCACAAGCTGCTCGGTATGAGCCATATCACATGTCGAAGCCCTGTATACAACAATGACTCGAATACCAGATAGCCAGATATGTCATGAAAAATATCGGCACATAGATCTCATAAGCATCGATTACCGATTCCTTGAAAACTAGTGATACGGGAAGCCTGGCATGCGTGGAGCCCCAGTACTCCTAGGGGCAGATGCCATTCTGCTTAGAGAGTCTGCGGCACCCCTTCGTTAACACTCTGCCGAAGCTCCCGCCTCCTCAGCCTCTCTTCTCTAGTGAGAAGTTCTCGAAGATAAATCCTTTTCACAGGATAGAAGTAGAAGGGCAGGCGACGAGCTCTTAGCTCCACGTTGAAACATGCATGACGGGAAAACTACGTCCACTGATCTACACTTATCTCTAGAAGGCCTTCCCACTTTGTGCACGATTATCGGATTACATTCAAGTCCAACAAAATCGATTTTATTACAAACACTCTGAAAATCTCCACAAAAAGGCTTCCTGGCACTAGTAGAACTAGACTCAGGCAGAGTACATAAAACAATCAAACGTAGTCTTTCAACTTCAAAGTGCGACATATTCTGTTCAGAGTTAGCTGCGTTAACAGGAACACCGCGAATACTTTGACAAGGACAAGAACTCTAACGAACAGTCTCAATCCCTACATCAGCAGTCAGACTACTTTTATCACAAAACTCTCTAATTTTCTGCTCAAGGTTGGAATTCTTTGGGCGGAGCGAGTTCAACTAAGTCATGATGTCTTATATGACATTTTTCACTGAACTCGCAACCCGCTTGGATTTTGTTATTACATCGACTTTCCCACGCAGGTCCGTCCATCTATCCGTCTCGCCTTCGCAAAGATCAACTTGCATAGGTGAACCCACTGCTGCGTCCACGACAAAATCGCGCCGCAACGTGGAATAGATCAAGAAAAATCAATCCAGAACACTTGCTGTAGTAACACGAAATAGTAGGAAACGTGTAACTATAGAGGTGGCAAACTTTGAAGAACAGAAATAGGCAGAATAGGTGCCACACTGAGCAACGCAGTTAATAGAATTCGTCTCAAAAAAACGGATAGGAAATGAAGGGAGGAGGGACAGGGATCAGGAATTAATGACAGATCGGTCGGTCGGCTCTATGACTAACGGATTCCGGCATGTTTGAAATGAGATGTTATCTTTTGATCTGATTAATAAAGGTAGTTGAACACGTGTTCATAAACCGCATCTCGATTTGACTGGCTTGTTGCGAGCAGAGAAACTTTCCATGGGGATGAATACCAGCTTCAAAAGGTTTCTGATTCAGGACTATATAATTTTTGTATAGCTGTCTTTCTTTGAGGGGTAGTATTGAGAACTGAATGACTAGAGATCGAAAATGCTGTAAAGCATCAATATTGGCTCAACAAAAGTCAAGTAGCTGCCTGAAAACTCTTTCATTGAAGTGAAGAAGCTCTTCTTCTAAAAAGAGGCTTTGGCAAAATCTGAGCCGAGGCATATTTATTCGATTATTCATTCACTCAGGGCCCAAGCTACAGACAGATAGGCGGATAAATATAGCAAAGTTGCCGTCGGTTCTTAGCAACGTTACCTGTGAAAGACAAAATTCGAGTGAGCTTGCGTAGGGGACTCAATAATGGCTCAATACTCGCTACCACTGAAGACTTCTGAGAAACGGATGTGGGGGCGGTGGTTGAGGCATAAGCCTTTCAAAATGGAACACGTATCTTTACAGTGCAGTCAGCTAGTATATGCTAATAGCTATCAACTGAGACCTCGTCGTAACCTCGTCCAACTTTCGAAGAAATTGAACAGAAGAGGTCTCGTACTCTAGGAGTTCTTTAGATTGTCTTATTCTCAACTCCTACTATGTCTGCATCGAAACTTCCCCCCCCCCCCCCCCCCCCCCGAGTGCGCTTCGTTCCGTGCGTCCGTGGAACTAGATCACGCCGCAGCCGTCGTACGCAACTCTTCAGGCTGCGATTTTTGACAGACAGATTTTCACAGTTGCCAGTGGGACATACGATTGGCGCTTGGTTTGCGGCAGTCAGCCTGAAGAGAGGATAAAAGGGATAAAGTTTTGACGTTAATCAATCCCGTCTGAGGGATGCGCCCTCGCACTCGACTTCCATTCAGAATCGTTGTGGCGTAATGAGTGCGTATGTGGCCTATACAATGACTTGCGGTGGTCAGCCGATGTACAGGTCAGTGCTTGTATCCTCCCGGACGTGTCTGGTAGCAATTCACCGACCCCGCAGGATGGAAGGCTTGGTTGGCCTAGGCGGGCATCGATCCGGGATTCAAAGCCCTGACTGTGCGCGTGATATAGTGCGCCACTTGCCACTACACATCTGAAGAGAAGATAACACAGACTAACTCAAATCGTTTACTTCACTGACGTGCTCTTCTCTGGTAGGGATAAAAGGTTTACCAGTTGACAAATAGTATTGCGATTTGTGAAGGGCTCATCAAAACATGGTCACTCTTTTTGTTGCAAATTATAGCGCTCAATCAGTAAGGCTCGTATCTGTTATGCCCTAGACGAGGCCTTCAAATTAGCTCTTAATTTAGGTAGCACACAGCTCCGCGTGTATTACCGTTTCGAAGCTTCAAGCCACTGAAACACTAGAAAACAGCTGCCACAACACAGTATGTATGTATATGATGACTGAAATCTATTATAGTTATGCTTTACACAAAATATACTCAGAACTTCTTTGTGGATAATGTACTTCTATAAAACGCTACTTTGAAGTTTTTCCTTTGGACCGAATCCATTGAATAATTCTGGATAGCAATCACGTATTTCTCATTGAGAACACTTCATAATCTAAAAATGGTGCATGATGATTAAGCGATCGTAACAGCGAATAAGAATCGAATGAAGTAACTGACGAACAGAGGGAAAATTAGCAACAAATTGATGTGAGGGGATGAGGGTGGACGCCTCCAATTGGTTTAGAAAGATTAGTTACAAAGGTTGTTTATTATTTTCGGAGTTTCCTATTCCGAATGAAACATGTCCTATGGAAAACTCAGAGTATGCAGCAAGGAAACAAGATGTAAGACTCTATGTCATTGTGTCAAAGGTATGAATTTTGAATCTTACGCGATCAGTAGAGTGAGTGTTGGATAATTACATATTTCTTCTACTTCATCGCTTAATTCTTTTTTAACTTGCTATTCTGCTGTCGAGATTTTGAAGTGAAATGACTAATCGAGAAACACATTGGACGTTAATTCTCAAATATTGGGACTGTTTTCTTTCTAAACACTCTTTCTCGTTTCTGATTTTCTTGCAGCAGGGAAACATGTCAAAAGGTCGGCATGCCTGGGTTTCAAATTTAAGCAGAATCAAGTAATGAAAGGGTTCACTTGGGTGAATGACGAAACGAAGATGGCTATCAAACTGGTGAGCCTGACATACTGCAAAAATTGAAGTATTGCTGAGGAGACTACTTGTAATTTTGAGAAATAAAGCACAAAGTTTTTCTTGCATCCTTACCCTACGAACGGAATAGGGAGGGTCATTAGTGATTGAATGGAAAAATTTCGTAGAGGTCCGAAAGAAACATTTTAAGATGTTTTCAGTGAAAATAGTTAAATAAAAGCAGAGAAGTGTTTCATAATGACATAGCAGAATGTCGTACTTTGAAGTCGAGCCTATAGTGGTCATTGATGAAGAACACAACATTCCAGATTCTGCAAACTTTGATAGAAGAAAAATTAGCTCAGCTATGGTGACAGGGAGTTTGTTGCCATAATGCATCTCGAACGAACGAAAGGCATGGTTGGTTCAACTGGTGTTAGATGATAGGATGCGATTTCCGGGCTAAATCATTGAGAACAATTTGGCTAACACTGCATCAAAGTAGATCAGAAGTCACCGTCGACAGGTCATTTTGGATAAAACATCCAGTGGTCATAAAAGTAATTGTGAGTTTAATGATTGGATGATGCAAAGCAGTAGATGGTAACTCATTGCAGAAGAGATGCAACAGCCGATAGTCATTCTTCCTTTTCTTCATCATCATCATCATCATCGTCTTCTTCATTTTCTTTCTCTTCTTCTTCATAGTCGTTTTCGTCTTCGTCTATTTTTATTCTTTTTATTTTTTCTTTTTCTTATTTTTATTGCTTTTATTTTTTCATTCTTCTTATTCATTTCGTGATGTTTACTTTCTTTGATCTTTTTGTTTTTCTATTCTTTTCATTCTATTTACTCTTTCATTCTTCTTATACTTTTAATTATTTTTATTTTTTGATCTCTTATTCTTTTTAATCGTTCTATTCCTTTTATTCTTCTTATTTTTATTTATTATTTTTATTTATTGGATAAACTATTTCAGAGACGTACCTAGTGCTCATTGACCTGATTCTTTGGATTCGTGTAGAGAATGCGCACCCACTCGATGTACACTTCGGGGAATTCGAGGTGCGCTGGTTTTTGTTTCTCACGAAGCTTTCTTGGTTATAGACGATAGGGATCTACAAGAGGCAAGGGCCAAGGTAGGAGTAGATGGGCATGTTCTACTGTTTATGCATTGTCGGAGTAGTCCCGCAATCATTTTACTTCTCCTCTGCGAGTTTTTTGATGTAGCGGCCTGGCAATGAAGGCTTTAGCGAGCCGATAAATGAACCGCTCTGACCTCACTCTAATGAAGTCCTTTTAAAGTGACCAATAATCCTTTGCCCACTTCTTCGCTTTCCGGCAGTTTTGCCAGCTATCACTCGATATGTTGAGGAGAACTACATAATCGAGGCTCTTCTTGCGCACCTTTTCTCTGACACTATCCGTCCATAGCCACGCTTGTTAGTCAGTTCTCCGTTGACGTGCTTTTTTCATCTAGCCTAGAGCAACAACAGCCCGTTATTGTTTTGAGCACTTTCCAAGCTGCTTTAACATGTAAATCAGTTATCGAAGCTGTGTGGCGATCGTATCATACGACGAAATCTTCGTATAACAAAGTCTGTTTGTGTTGTGGTTTTGCCGATGTAGAAAGTGATGGGAAGAAAATCGACTTTCCGAAAGTTCAACTCGTTATGGCGAGCTCATGGGATTGATAGTATTCAAAGATTAGCCCAAATTCAGCGTTACATGACACAGACATAAACACGAAATCGTAACCACCTTCCGGAGTGCCAATATGTATATTAAGGTCACCTGAAACGGCAATAGCTCCCAGTATTGGCACTTCAGCAGTCCTCTCATCGAGCAGGGTCAAGAATTCTTCCTTCATTCGCTCAGAGCCTTCAGTCTACTGAGCGCAAGCCAAGAAAGTGTGATATGGTTGGCGTTCATGAATAATAACAGTCTTCATCAGGCGGTCCCTAAAAGGATCGACGTCCGCTAGTTATAGCCGAGGGATGTATTTTTACCCTTAGCTTTAATCGACTGATTGTGAGTGTTTACTCTCTCCTCCCATCCCGACATCTTGTGCGAAATGATTGTCTCACCCACGAGAGGGCTCCCCTCTTTTCAAAGGCTTAGGCTTCCTGTGGTGGGGCTTAAAAACGCTAAGAAACGTTTTTAAGCACCACCGTAGGCACACAAAACCGATCATCCCATTTCTGGGCTCTAGCGCTCAGTATTGACACGAAGGGCATCAGACCCCCATCTCCTAGCTCCACTTTCATCGACGTCAGTAACCGTTCAGATGTGGCAGTAGCGCTTGTAGGTCGGGCTATCACAAGAGCATGTCATCTGTTACACAGTGCTCAGCCTGAGGCGCGGGCGGAGGCGCAGACATCACCCCCAATTATGGTATTACAAGTGTCATTGCTGATACGCTATGTATCCATTGTCATCAAGGAGTCGAGGGGAAGCGAATTCTCGATGGTGTCAGGAATGAAGAACACTGTCGCGAAAGCAGATGTACGAAGTTGAGTGTGACAATTCTCGCTCTTCCCCTATCATTCTCATGTTATATTCACCATGGAGCTCTTCTTTTTATTTTGCGTGCACTCCGAGCATAGTCGGGCGGCTTGCCAACTGGCACATGACTTGTCCGACGACGCGAGCCCATCGATGCTCTCAATTAAGTGCGAGACCTTGGTTGACTCGTCTAATGCTGTTATGCGTCCTACGAAGCTAATAGGAATTGATTCCCACCAGTGTTGGAATTAGCTCCCTTAACCGCCGTATGCACTCATTCGGAAATCATCATCTCGTTAGTAGATAAGTCAATTTCTTTCGACTGTAACTTATAGATCTACCGAGTTTTTACTTTCCCCATTTTCGCATCACCCATATGCAGACCACCTACATACCGCACAGGCTTCGACACTCAGTGTTGCGGTATAAAACTTTGATTGTAATGCGCTCCAAAACAAACGATTTATGTGATCGAAACATGAAAAATCAAAAACCTTTGTTTTGGATCGGGTTGAACTGTGTTGTGGCGAAGCGGCACGAGTTTTTGATTGCCCTTGCGGTCCTTATATTTCTTATATTTATTTTATACTTATTATTATTTATTATCGCTTTAATTTATTATTATTTTTTTGTTATTTTATTATTAGTATTTTTATTATTTTATTATATTTACATATGTTAATTATAAAAGGGCGGAGGTGGTGTAGTGGCAAGAGGCGCACTATCTCACAAGCACGGTCACAGGTTCGAATCCCTGATCGATGCCCGCCTAATCCAACAAAGCCTTCCATCCCTCCGGGGTCGGTGAATTGGTACCAGATTCGTCTGGGAGGGTAAAATCACTGACTTGTACATCGTCTGGCCACCGCAAGTCATTGTATAGGCCGCATACGCTCTCATTACCCACTACGATTCTTAATGGAAGTCGAGTGCGGGAACGCCTCCCTCAGACGGGATTGATTAACGCCAAAAACTTTATCTTTTATCCTTACTTTCATGGTAATTGTGGTCATTTTAATCGGTCTTAGCTCTGTTTATTGTTGTGATGCTGTCTCAATCGTTTCATTTTTCTCACTTATTCGTTTACCTATAATTGACTGATGCCTCCAGTACTATTCTTCTATGTTTTACAACTTTTCTTTGGTGAGACACGCCACACTCCTTACCACAGCGCACCACAAGGTTCCCTGGCCATCGATCACTGGTCAAAATCATCTCACAACTTCAACTTGGGAACGCTCTTCTTTGGTTATCATCATATATGGTTCTTGCTTCGCTGCCTCCTTCTGCTTCAACTTCTATCATTGTTTCCAAATCTATTGTACGTTCCCTCTATTGCGCAATGTGTTTGATACGGAATCAACGAGTAAATGAGTTTTGGCATGAGTACGAATTGCTCCTACGAGCTTACGCCTGAGCAACCATCTGGATGTCAGGATTGCCAAGAGTTATTTTTGCAAGTAGTTTTGTCTTCCCTCAAAATACAAATGTTACTGTTAAATAATCCCTTATGAAACAGAATTCTAATTTGTCCGTTACACGGTTTAGTCCTTCTAGTGTTGCAGTTGTACTGCAGTTTCTCTAGCTGGTGCTGTTTAGAATTTAATAGCGAATTAGCAGAAATTTTTTTGCAGGAAAAGTGTACATTTGCCTAGTTAAGACTCAATTGTATTTCCATAGAATGCTTCATACGTGCTTTTGATGCACAACAACTCATTTTGTAGAGTTTTCGAGCCAATCTCTAAGATACCGTTGGAGTGGAACACGTCGCCTGGCGACGTAAGAGGACGTGGATGTGTTGAAGTTCGAATAACGACGGCAATTTAGTTCATTTCCCTCCTTCGGAGGAGCTATTGACTCTATTTCTGAAGATGTAGTTTTTCTTTGAAGAATTTTCCTACTTGTAAGAAACTCTTTTGAATAGTCCCATCGCTTTTCTGTATACGAATTTCTTTCTACTGCTAATCCCTTTGGACCACCTTCGTAGCCCCTCTGACCGAATGTCGCAAATTGGTACTGATTGTAATAGTTTTAGGAAAGAAATGTTATAACATCTCGAAACAACGGCGGGGACGCTGTTAATGTACATATATCATAATTGCCCAAAAGAGCAACTTCATATATGAAAAGTCGGCCTAGAAATTTTGAAACCTATCAAACTTCAATGAACAGTGCAGAAAGAAGTTATTCTTTCCAGATCTTGAGGATTTGGAGGTAACGCATTGTTCATCTCCAAATATGTTATCGTTCAACTATGGCTACCAGAAAGACTTGGGTACTGAACATTTCAAGCCCAGAATTTTTCTGTATATTAGCAATAGAATAAAATTAGCACAATTTTAGCGTTTGTGGTGGAGCCGCAGTCAAGTGAAAAATCAAAAAGAGCCGTTCGTTCATTACGCTTAGCAGTTCCCTATGCGTTTGCGTTCACTAGAGCATCCAGTTTCCCTCTGGGATCCTTCGTACTTTGTCCTAGAAATCATCCGGCTTTTGAAGGCAACCCGTCCATTATGCTTTTCCAGTTGTCTAATCCATTTGCCATCTTGTTAGTTGCAGTTCACTAGGACCATTTAGTTCATAGAAGTTATACTCGATTAACCACTACCCTTTCTCTACAATATTCAATATGTAGGTGTAATGTACTTTCGGGCTTAGCTAAAAATCAGCAGAGTGGATTCATTTCATGTTCAGAACAATCCGTTCCGAGTGACTCAACCTAGTGCTTGGTGTTTCTCCATGTTTTCGTTGTTTAATTTTGCACAATACTCTTTCTATACCGGATTGGATATCGGGACAAGGGCAAATAGTTCGGCATGAGTCCAACATCGGTTTGCCTTCTTCAGTCTCTTTATGAGTAATGATTCGTGAACTCCCTAAGCAGTCTCACAAGCACTAATCGCATTTTGGAACACAATTATGATGATTGCTTTCTTCAAAACTTTACCATATGCCTAGCATCAACAAGTCGCTTTGATTCCCCCTTTTCCACTCTTCCCATTGTAAAAGTAAAGAGAACGGAGTCTTGTGAGATGGTGCATTTGATGTTCAATGTTCTGCTCCGAGATTTAGTGAGCTACATATTCCTTGTCATCATACTGCAAAACCCATGTTTTCCACAAGATGTCTCCCAAATTAGCTACGGGACTTTTACTTGTCCTATGAGCAAAGTATCATCTTGGGAAGGTTGAGCATAGTAGTCAAGGAAGCGTTTTACACAACCCAATCTCCGTAAAGGACTTCAGATGCAATTGCTTCACTTCCAACACCAAAGAAAGTGTTCGTGAAGGTCAATCCCATTGCAGTACAATCAAAAGATCTTTCCAACCCCATTAGTGTCTTTAGTATCACCTGTATCACCTGTCGTCCCGTTGATCATCGATTTCCTCGAGCGGGCGCCAGTAACGTCTCCATTCGTTCCTGTCACGAGCCAGAGTGGCCCAGTGAATCGTTCTCGCTTCAGGGACACGAGGTTCAACATTCCTTTCGTTCAGAGCTTTCGTGAAGAGTCTGACCATCTCGTTGGCGGCCTTCCTGGAGTTCGTTTGATGTCCCGAGGAATCCAGTAAGTAACCGCCCTGGTCCAACGGTCATCACTATATCGGATAACGTGTCCGGCCCACCTGATCTTCGATTTCTTGGCGTAATCAACGGCATCCCTGATCTTCGTTCGGTGACGGAGCTCGGAACTCCGGATTCCCTTCTGCACTTGCGTGTATAGGGAAATTCCGAGCATCGTCCTTTCCAAAGCGCGTTGAGTAACGCTAACAACATGCTCATCCTGCTTTCGTAGAGTCCAGGTCTCCGAGGCGTACGTCAAAGCAGGAAGGACAGCAGTGTCGAAAAGGTGAGCGCGGAGCCGGATGTTCTTTGTCTTCTTCACTACTCCCTCGATATTCTTAAATGCTCCCCACGCGGCGCGTTTCCTTCTGCACAGCTCTGGAGCTAGGTCGTTCATCATGTTGACTTCCCGACCTAGACACACAGCTAGAGTATTCGGAGATATTCGTTCCGTTTAACGTGAAAGGAGCATCAGGTACCAGTCCGTTTTTCATGAACATCGTCTTCGTTAGGTTCAGCCTCAAGCCGATCTTTCCACAAGGCACTATCAAACTCGACCAGCATTCGTTCCGCCTGCTCGATGTTCGGTGTTATGAGCACGATGTCGTCTGCAGAGCGGAGGTGATGTAGGAAGCGGCCGTCGACCTTCACTCCCATGTCTTCCCATTCCAAATGACGCATGATATTCTCGAGGGCGGCACTGAAAGTTTGGGCGAAATAGTATCGCCTTGCCGGACACCTCTCTTCACGTTGACAATGACTTCCTTATAGAATGGTGAAATCCTGGTCGTGAAGCCGTCGTGGAGCTCACGAAGCATCCTTATATATTGCGTAGGAACACCCTGGTTGCCCAAGGCTTCAATTACCGCTTCTGTCTCAACGGTGTCAAAGGCTTTCTTCAAGTCGATAAACGTAAAACATAGCGGCATTTTGTACTCTCGCGATACTTCAGTGAGCCTTGTTAGAGTGTGGATATGATCGATTGTACTGAACCCTCTCCGAAACCCTGCTTGCTCGCATGGCTGTCCTTCATCTAATATTCTGCCAATCCTGTTCAGGATGACACGAGTGAAAAGCTTGTAGATTGCGGACAGCAGGCAGATTGGGCGATAATTGCCAATATCGTCTGGATCTCCCTTTTTGTACAGCAACACAGTCTTGCTAGTTTTCCACGACGTGGGCACTTTGCATTCCGACAGGTACCGTGTGAAGAGCCTAGCCAGAGTTTTGATGATGACTGGTGGTATACTCTTCAGATGTTCTGGTTTGATCCTATCGGGACCGGGCGCTGTAAGTTCTTCATGGACGTGATGGCATGTCGTATTTCGGAAGGGAGAACCGGAGGAGCGATATATTCGTCTTGCCTAAGATGGTGAGTAGGCAGGTAGACGTGGCTGTCGAAGAGATCCGAGTAGAAGTCGTAGATGACCTTCTCCATTGCCCTCCGTGATGCAGTAACTGTTCCGTCAGGACGACGAAGGGAGATCATCTTGGTCTTGTAATTGGCGAAGCTCCGTCGGGCTTTGCGTATGCTCTTTCCGGCCTCGGCGGCTTCGTCCATGACTGCTGCTCTTCTCTCTTTCAGATCTTCCTTTATCGCTTCTCTGCATAGCTTCGCAAGTTCGGACGTTTGTTGATAATTGCCTGTAGCTCGCGCGATTCCACGCTGGCGTATCAGCTCGAGAGTGTTCGAGGAGAGTCGTCTCTTGGCTTCCTGTAGACTCTGCTTCGTAGCACTATCGTGAAGATGCTCGACGAGCCGGTTGTATTCTTCGTCGATGTTGTCGATAACGGAATCCTCCCACTTACTCGCAAGGGAAGCGAAGTGGTCCCAGTTGATGGAGGTCTTGGGGCTTCGTTTCCGAAACTTCATAGCTCTCTCCCCACGCACTGAGAAGCGGAATCTGGCGCGGAGGAGACGATGGTCCGATCCCGTGTAGAACTTCGGAACAACAGCGACGTCGATCAGGCAAAATCTCCGATTGAAGATGATGTGGTCTATTTCATTGTGGAACTGTCCACCAGGTGACTCCCATGTTCATCTTGAATGAGAGGGCTTCTGGAACTGCGAGTTACCATGGATGGTGTGGGTCGTCATGATAAACTCGGAAATCCTTTCACTCCGCTCATTCCATTCCACTCCGTGAGTCCCGATGTGAAGCTCCTCAGCCGTTCTTCTGGGGCCAATCTTGGCGTTAAAATCAAACCTTGAAGAAGTGTGGTCTTCTCTGTAGAGCCTCTCCAGATCCATATAAAACGCTTCCAACTCCTCTTCTTCGTAGCTCGATGTTGGTGCGTAAGCAACGAAGATGGTTAAAGCTGGGATTGAACCACATCTTCTTAATCGCAAACGCCCGATTCGGGTTGTTAAGCTTTCGTACGAATCGATGTTCATGGCCATGTGCGTATTGACGAGGACACCTACACCGCCGACGCCTCTACTGTCGCGTGTTCCAAGGAACAGTTCTTCTCCAGTCTCAAATACAGCGTGCAGCGGGCGATGCCTTTTCGTCTCGGTCAGTCCGATGACGTCGTACTTGATCTTCCTAGCTTGTATCATCAGGTCTTCTATACACGCTTCCGATGCAAGCGTCCGTGCGTTGAAAGTACAGATCGCCATCCTAGTCCTTCTCCTTTTGGGCAGCCTGTTTCGGCCCTGAGATTTTAGCAGCCTCTTCCGAGCGGTCCTACCCAACGCTGCCGTATTGGGGGCTCCCTCAAGTTCAGGGGAGTGAGGCCCATTTCTATTACTGTTTTTGGCGGGAAGATACCCAACGTGCAGCTTGCCAGGCTCTGACGTGAGGGCTATTGACTTCGGGAGCTTGCCAGGCTATCCCGAAGTGGACAAGGGGCTTTGTTTTTGGAAGCGGCCCCAAATCGCCTCCCAGATACTTCCCAGCGTGACTTGTTCGTCACTCGAATGCAAGCTTTTGGCCGGGTCGATTGGCAGGATACCAACTGCACCCCCAGACTCTCCACACACGTATGCGTGGATCGCCTGCGAGAAACAGAGGGTATATCGACCCAGCACAGCAGAATCAAAGAGTCCATTCCCTGAATCCACCTGCGTCTCTGGGAAAGTACCGGTGACTTTTGGTCGGCGATTAATTCCCCTATCCGCCACCTGGGGACGCCCTACGTAGCCTCGTCACTAACCGGCTGGGGATCCTTCAGTGTCTTTAGTATCAGTGAAAATTATAATATTCTATAAAGTTGACGCTCGGATGTTGGCACTCCGCATTTCTAGACAAAACCAAAGAAAATGTAACTTTTGAAAAGTTTTTTTTTTTCATGGTGTCATAAGACCATCCGATCTGGTCGTCCGATTTTATCTTGATCGTCGGTACTTCTTTCCAACAATGTTTTCTAAGAGATTGATTCACCCCTGAACCATCGAAAGGCGCTACTTCATGTATGCCTTTGAATATGGGGTATGTTCCGTTAAGCTTATTTGAGGCTGTTTAAGACTAAAGAAATAAGTTCTGAAATCTCGGCGTTGACGACGATATAAATTCTTAAAAGGACGCCAGGACAGACACCAGGAGAGAAGAGGACTAGTGAATACACATCTCATAAGCATCCTACTATATATAACGCGCTAAGTGTGTCTGTTGGTTTGTCTGTCTGTGCGTGTGTGTGTGTGTGTTTGACCGGAAATTCATAACTCCGGTTCCCGTTGACCTAGAGAGTTCAAATTTGGTAGGAGTACAGGCGGCAAGATAGGAACACTAATGGTGGGTGGCGCGACCGGACTCCGCCCACAGGGGGCGGGGTTTGCGCGAAATAAGTGTGTGAGCGGAAAGTCATAACTTCTGTCCCCGAGGACCTAAAGCGCTCAAACTCGGTAGGAGTACCTAAGATAGGATGGGAACGCTTATAATGGGTGGCAGGATTGCGCTCCGCCCACAATGGGCGGGGTTTGGGCAAAAATTCATGACTCCTGTCCCTGTGGACCTAAAGCGCTCAAATTTGGTAGGAGTGTAGGCTGCAGCATGAGAACACTCATGGTGGATGGCGGGGCCGGATTCCACCCACAGGGGGCGGGGTTTGTGCGGAAAGTCATAAATGCAGTTCCCGTGGACCTAGAGCGTCCAAATTTGGTAGGAGTACCCAAGATAGGATGGGAACGCTTATAATGGGTAGCAGGATCGAGGTCCGCCCACAAGGGGCGGAGTTTGTGTGAAAGACTTAAACTTGGACCTAGAGCACTCAACTTTGGTAGGAGAACAGGCGGCATGATGAGAACACTCATATTGGGTGGCGGGGCCGGACTCCACCTACAGGGGGCGGAGTTTGTGCGGAAAATCATAACTGCAGTCTCCGTGGACCTAGAGCGTTCAAATTTGGTAGGAGTACAGGCGGCAGGATGGGAACACTTATGCTGGGTGGCAGGACCGGACTCCGTCCACAATGGGTGAGGTTCGAGCGGAAAATCATGACTCCTGTCCCTGTGAACCTAGAAAGTTCAAATTTGGCATGAGCACAGGCGGCGGGATGGGAACACTTATGCTGGGTGGGAGGACCGGACTCCGTCCACAATGGGTGGGGTTCGAGCGGAAAATCATAACTCCTCCACGGGCGAGGCTTGCAGAGAAATGTCAAAATGGACCTAGAGCGACCAAACTCGGTAGGAATACAAGAGGCAGGATATGAACACTGATGATAGGATGCAAGACTAAATTCCATCCCAAAGGGCTGGGTGTGAATGGATACCGTTAGTTCGGACCCAGACCGTTGAAACTTGGAGGCACAGGGAGTTGGCTGGGAACATTGATGGTAGCTAACATAGTAGAATCAACCGCGATGAAGTCCTCTGAATACTTTTTTTTTCTTTGAATAAGCGCCTTTGTGATATTATGCGATGTTCCATTCGGACACAGCGAAGATGGCTTACAGAAAAAATCACTCTTAATTCGAAGCTATGATGAGGGTGTAGAGCTTTCAAAGAAAAAGAATCCGAAGTGTTATTTACGCATAGCAAATTTCTCACAAGGAGGAGCGCCCGGCGTAGCCGGGCGAACCCGTAAGAAGGAGGGAAGCCCGGCGTTAGCTGGGCGGCCCGACTGGTCTTTCAATAGGGCTATTTGTAAATAGGCACATAATCATGTTTGCGCCAAGCTTTTGATTCTAAGTTTCTTAGTCTCGAGTTGGAGGAATAAAACTGTGATTGTTTAAATTTTTTTTTAATATCAGTATTGTGACGCTTTATAATCAGTGTATCTATAGGCTAGCAAATGTCAAAATGAAAAACAGTCATTCAGTGATCCAGCCTTCGTATCTAATTTTGCGAGCATTTCAACGATTACTAGTCAGATCACTGTTAATGGACGAACTGCACCACTTACTTCCATTCAAGCTTCAGAAACAGTGCTACTACGTGCAATCTTTAGTGTGGTGAATACGCGTTTGACTTCTGATTTTGATGCCAGCCAGTTGTAGCATCAGGCCTTTATTGCTCGAATATATCAGGCATAAGCCCTGCAGTTGGTGCAGACCTTTCGTCCTGTTTCTTCTTGACACACTGCTTTAAACATCGATAAACCGCCTTTGTCAAAAGTCGGTTTAAGGTTGACCTACCTGCCGAACTTTCGAACTGGAGTTTTCTATTTTTGAATGTTTCTCATTGTCTCCCTAATTTGATATATTCGATGAGCAACCAAACATCTTTGAAGTGTGTGTGCAATTAGCTATAAGAGTTGGTGAAGTCCTGACTGGCTGCGCTGTGGAATTCTTTCTTGTTGCGAATATCCGCGGTACTCGAATAATTATATGTATAACCAATGAAATGATCAATAATGTCACAAAGACTATTTATCGGATTTTTTCCTTTGTGGGGCCATATCAATTATCTGGTTTGAAAATGACGAACGGCCCTGATGGCCTAAGAGGGATAGAAAATGGTCCTAAACTTGAGCGAAAAGGAATCTCTTTGAAACTATAGGGCTTTTTCCTGGCTATTCATGTCTTTGATAGAAGTAGACAGAATTTTCTACGTCGCTTGAACTCATTTTGTCTGTTTCGATTACTTGTGAGCACGTCCGACAAACATGTCAACAAGGCAATGACAGCAATTAGGCTAGCTTGTACTATATTTCATTGTTATGTAGTATCGTTACGTCTAAACTTCCGACCATCCATTCTATTGCGGCTAAACGTCTGTCCATGTCTGCTGCAGTTTTCTTTCAGGGCGTCGGGCCCATTACGGAGTGAAAAATAATCCTATGCATGATGCGTCCTTTTCTATTCATGAAGTTTTTTTCCGGAAAGGATACCTTATTCAGGCATCTGGTAGTCGTTTTCAATACATCCAGAGGTGAAATGTGTACAGAATGATGAAAGCTGTCTATTCCCGTGAGATCTTGGCGACCTGTAGACAGGGAACACTTGCCCACAAATACTCTCTTGCTCGAAAGTATTTTTTCATGATGTAGCCCTGAGAAGTATAAATACATTTTGAGTAATGGGATGATCGCTCCATCAGGAACTTTCTGTGCTTGACTCCTACCCGGAACTACACAGAATTTTCGATGTGCATATTCGGTCGTTGTCAATCACTTTATTTTATCAGTGCCCAATAACTTAGTGTAAAGAGGCGCATGTAGCCGTCCTCACCGACCTAAATGGATTTCGACAATGCACAACCTAGAACAATCATTTTTCTCTCTACACCGAGTGTGGGCCTGCGGCCCTTCCTGCTTTGAGATACGCCTCAGATACTTGGACTCTACGGAAGCAGGATGAGCATGCAGTTAGCGTCATTCAACGCACAAGCAGAAGGGAATCTGGAGTTTCGAGCTCCGACAACGAACGAAGATTAGAGATGCTGTTGATTACGCCAAGAAATTAAAAATCAGGTGGATCGGATACGTCATGCAATGTAGTGATGATTGTTGAACCAGGACGTTCCCTCAGGACGCCAAATGAACACCACTACGGCTGCCGGCGCGATGCTCAGACTTGCGAACGAAAGCTCTGCTTTGCCCGTGTCCCTCAGGCGTGACCAATTGGCGTCCCCTCGAGGAAATCGATGATCAAAGAGACGAAAGGCGTCCAGTTTTCGTTATACTAATTTACTGTCCACATTAGTAATCGGACTAAAATATTGAGTCCTCAAATTATATTACTTCGTTTATAGTGGAAGAGAAAACTGCCGCCGATTCATATTCCTTCTAGAGCTAACCACTATATGCTGCTGAGCCCGATTTTCTCAGGAAAGTTTTATTAGTATTCGGATAACTATCCAGATGAATTTCGAAGGCAATTTGTCGGTGTCGTGCTCTGGCACAGAAATTTGCTTCATTTGGAAGACAACGAGTAGGGAGGAAAAGAGGACCCTGGTGGAGTAGCGAATGATGGTTGGTTAGCGGTGGTTTTCTTGCTGGCTTGGGTACTGCTCGTATACGACTCATCTTGGGAACGACCACGCACAGAAAACATTATTTACACAGGAAACATTACTTATTGAGAGGAAGTCATTCTTTCCAATGTCGAAATCACTATGAAACATACCCACACACCATGTGAAAACAGCACCTACTGGATCATGATGCTCTGGATGAGAGCCATCTTCTAGGTAGTTCTTCCGGTTTTTCTTTTCTCTGGCTGATATTGTGGGCTGATTTTCTATTTATCAACGGCCGATTTTCTGACTATGGGACCACATCTATGATGCCGTTTTTTCTTCTTTTTATCCATGGTGGAAGTCGAAATGTAAAGACAAAACGGTTTCCAGCAGTCATCCTTTGACTTTTATGGGGTCCAGTTTGAAGTGCCATGCGATATATTAAGAACCTGTGGTGCTCCGCACATTAACGCTTGCGTCACATCAATGAACATAGAGGATTTGGTCTTTGATCGGTGGTTTTTTGATCTAAGCTTCTCTCCTCAAAAATCTGGCTTGGCTGTGGTGGCTGTGTTGAACAATATCGGAGAGCGCTCGGCTAACTACGGGTGAGTTTCCTTCGTATGATTTGTTGACCCATCCTTTACCTTTGCCCTTTTTCTCGGTGTCCGTTCTTTTCTGAAACCAGACTATGAAGTTTTCTCGCTGCACCGCTTGTTCCGGTGCACGTTCAACCCTGTGGACGGGGTTCCTTTGAGCTCACTTGTACTCAGTTGACTTGCACGAAGCTCCACCCATCCTTAGCTTCACCCGTTCTCTTCAGGTGCTTCTTCAGAACTTCGAGACATATTCACGCATACAGTAGTGAATTCCCTACATATACTAGGTAATGATGACGATTCCAAAGTAGTAAGTAATAATGATGGCTTCACACGTAGAACGATTTCGGAACTTGGGAATGTCTTTGGACAGGCTCCAACTTCTCTCTTGTTTCAACCTCGGCATAGTTGTTTATGATTAAAATTATTCTTGTACCGTGTGAGCTTGCTAGGTGCAACAATCTAATAACTCAACGACCTGATGTTTCGGCGCTATCGCCTTCTTCAGAGGTCTGAAGCAACTCGAGATGATTCACACCGTGTCAAAAAAGCGCATCACCCCCTTAGGTGAATGTTACGATAAGTTGAAACTCACAATTGAATCTTAATTCCACAAGGCTCCACCGCTCGAGCGGATATAAAATCCGTCGTCGCGACGGGCGACTGTCAGTAGCGAATGAGGCTTCTTGTGCTCTCTCCCTTTTACATGTGATAAGGAAGATCTCGCCATAATGGTACTGAGTAATAAGTCGCAGTGCGGTATGTTCGGCGATAGATCTACCAAACGGAATGCCGGACATGGGGTCAATATACATCGGAGAAACGAGAAGACAAACAGCTATGCGAATGAAAGAGCACCTAGCTAGTACGAGGCGTGGCAGCCTGACGACAGCGCTTGATAGGCATAAAATTGAGGAACACAACGGCAACAACATTGAAGTAAAGTTTGCGATGAAAGCGCAGGAGACGGAGATTTCAGCGAGAAAGGCGCTAGGGGCGTTCTGGATTTCTCAGCGAAATCCAAAAATTAATGGTAGAGATGAGTGTCCGTCTATAACCTACAATGTTTTGCCGTATATATAGCACTGCGACTCATGGCTCACTAGGATTATAGCAAAAAGTCTCGTTCGCTACTGACAGCCGCCTGTGGCGACAGCGGACTTTATATCCGCTTGAGCGTGGAACCGCGGTTAGTTAAGATTCCAATAACGGGCTTGAACTTGTCGTCACATTCGCCAAAGGGGGTGATGCGCTTTTTGAATACTGTGCAGATCATCTCGTATTGCTTTAGGCCTCAGGGGAAGAAGAGAGCGCCGAAACATTAATCCGTTGAATTAATAAATTGTTCCACCTAACAAGCTGGCACAAGAATATTTTTGATCCCTTAGACAGGGTTTTGAATTTGTGACCTTGACCCTACTCATCTCATGCAAGCTCCGTCCACTTTACCTTTAACAGTCTCTATGCACGTTTTTTTAGTTCTAGAACATTCTTGAGCTGAGGTGCGAGTTTTGTGATCATAGCACCGCCAACCTCAGCGCAGAGCCCGCTCACACTGGGGTTTTGACCACATCCCCTTCGTGACCTCTAACCACATTTTCCCTGCGTTCGAGAGTTCTTTTCGAGAGAGTTATGAATTTTTAATCCTAGCTCCACCACTACAGTGCGGATACCGCCCACTTTATAGATTTGATCGCAAGTCGCCTGTAAGCTTTGCCACTTTCTTCCTGCGTTCTAGATCGCTTGAAACAGAGTTGTGAGCTCTTAATCTTAGTTCCGCCCACCAGTTCAAGCCCGCTCTTTTTAGTATCTGAACACATTCCTTCGTTGGCCTTCAACAACTTTTTTTCCACACTAGAAAACGTTTCCGAGAAAAGTTGAAGTTAGCTATACTTTTTTAAAAACCACCTCACATGTGAATGCAAAGCCGCCAATCGAAGGCGGAGCTCCGCTAAGTTCTCAGATACCCAGCCCATATTGAGTCTTGCCCAGTTTTACTACTTTTTTCTAGCCTCCACGTTTTTTTTTGAATCACGTTATGAACTTACGTAAAAATTTCACCCGCTGTGAGGACGCTCCACCCACCCCGAATGGGCATCCTTCATTCATTTGTTGACCAATCCCTCAACTTGACTCATTTTTCCGCGGATGTTATGAAACCATGTCAAGAAGCCTTTCCTTTGGCCCCGCCCTTTTGTGCACATGCCTCGTCCCTCGTGGGCGGAGCTCCGCTCCGCTGAGTTCACGTGTGCTTTGTCGATCTTGCCCTATGCCCGACCCACCACGAGCTTGATCCGATCCCTCTAAATGCTTCTTCGGGTAATATCGGATCTCATAGCAAACAGATAGACAGACCCGAGCGAAATATCTT
Organism: Haemonchus contortus; assembly: GCA_000469685.2. Classification (NCBI taxonomy): domain Eukaryota; kingdom Metazoa; phylum Nematoda; class Chromadorea; order Rhabditida; family Trichostrongylidae; genus Haemonchus; species Haemonchus contortus. The sequence goes on along the minus strand of LS997567.1, from coordinate 45,054,185 downwards.
CGAGGATTATACATATTATAGTAAGGATACTCGACTGCGGTACTTAAAATAATGTCTCTTCTCTTCTGACCTGCCATAAAATAATGCAAGATAGCGCCAATGAATGCCTCTTGGAATGGCATTCATTGGTTTTCGGCGTTTTTACGTGGACAACCGCATGCATTAACTATTCATAGAGCACCACCCCTTTACCTACACTCCGTTCCAAATCTCTGCACTAAAGAATGTGTTGACTAATACATTCTAACCTTCTTGTTCTATTTTGAAATTTCTTAGATCGGCTTAAAAATCGTCGAAGAAATCGGGGTCTCTTACGCACGCACCGCTCGACAATTTTCCTGATTCTGTCTGTTCCGTTCGAATAGCTGTTACCCTTTGATATTTCAGGTTTTCTTTGATGTTGACTCATCACATTTTTTTCGGCGTCTTAACACACACGTTTTGCTAAGAGAGTATATGGGAGATCCCTTTTCGTACCGCTTTCTCACCAAATTTCATTTTAATGGATCTAGCTGCGGTTCCATGGAACTCGAAGACAGTGCTCTTCTGAAGAGCATATCTCACTATTCATAATTACTTTTATCCCCCCCCCCTCCCTCACTCCAGAGTCTAACACTGACCTCGAGGCGGCGAGGGGTCGAAACAGGAGATATGCCTGCTAGCAGTAGAGGTGATCACCCTTGATGGGCTAGTTACCCGAGAATCTGAAGCGGGAATGAGATGGTTCGGAGCGGCGCAGATGGTAGCACGTGCTTTAAAAACATTGGAGTAAACGGCGACTCGAAGGGGCCTGTAGACAATAACCGCCGCAAGATTTGAAGTGCACAGGCCGAAATGCCTTCTAGACATAGAGACTGTTTACTAATTTGCACCCACAGCTGTCGTACCGTCGCCTCAGCCGAAAAAACCATCTCGGATGAGGTCAGCAGGAAGCTTGGGTTCACGTCAGTGCTCTCTAAGAGAGAAATCAAAATCAACAACATCATCGCCCTCCTAGAGTCGAAAACCGGAAGAATATTCAGCTAAGAAAATCAACGTTGGCCATCTACTCCTTTAGGACCGATAATATATGAAATAGACGTTGGCGGCATCGGATTCCTAGTCCATCATAAGGTTGAATATAAGGTCGTTACATAACCGAGGTTTTCGGCCAGCCACTAACCATTCTTCGTCTATGCATCGACAAGCGCATCACTACTAGCATTATTAACTGTTATGCACCAACGTCAACAGCAACCGACGCAGAAAAGGTCACCTTTGCAAGAGATAAGATGAGGTGACAGAAAACGAGCGTTCATCCTACAAATATGTCATTGGAGACTACAACAAGTCATCAATGAGTAAAAATCGGGGGACAACGCGCATTTGACCACATGGAATCGGAGAACCGAGCGCAAACGGAGATCTTTTGATGACTTTTCTGGAACGATGAAACCTCTTCTCGAAAGAGACTCTTAGCAGAAAACGAGGGCCGGCGATGAATATGGGAGAGCCCCGACGCAGCGATTCGAAGTGAGATCAACGACGTTCCCACCAACAGGAAATGGAGTTGCTGGGCGCCAGTGTGGTAGATGCACTCATAACCGGAAGCGAGCATAGGTTCGTCAGAGCCAAAATCCGCCTGCTAGCGCAGCTTCAAAGACGAGACGACTACCGATCTCCTCCCATACGACTACCTCAGTACGACACAATTGCCATGGAGTACGCCGCTGCTCAGTACACGTGTCAGGAGCACAGGACTCGTCATAAAATTCATCAACACATTAATGACTTTCGCTCGATCATCGCGGTCATGAAGGCCGCATGGGCAGACCGCAGACATCGAAATCGAGAAGATTGCCGTCGCCTACTACTCGGACCTCTTCCGTTCGGCGATACCGGTTTCGTATTTCACCCGACACAAGAGATGGCTTCGGATAGAAGAGTGAGAGGTAGAACTCGCGCTGCATCGAATGGAGCCGGGAAAGACCCGAGCCGGACCACATCACAGAACAAGACGGGCAAACAACCGCTCTGCTTTATCGACTAGCGTAGTCATTCGACAGTGTGAAGCTCAACTTTATCTGGTATGCATCAAACCATGCAAGCGGTGATCTATGACGTAGTTAACCACGCGACGCTGCAACTGAACTGGGGTCATAGAGACATCAACATCGACGGGGAGAAGTTATCCAACTTGCACGTCACGGACGATATCGTCCTCATCAGCCAAAACCGAGAGGAGCTGCAGTAGGTGGAGGAGGTCTTGAATGACGTCAGCAAAGCGATTGGCTTCCTGATGAACGGGAGCAAGACAATGGTCATGCGAGACGGATGGGTGGAAGCGTCCCTATCACACTCAAAGGCACCGCGATACCGCTCAGCGAATCCCATAGGTACCTCCGCCGACTCATCTCCATGAAAGCAATTTACGTGAAGAGATTAAGAAGCGCAGAAGATGCGCGAGGACGGAAATGGGAAGATTCAAAAGGGAGCTTCAACTCGCATCGAACAAGAAGATAAGAGCTGAATTTCTTGACTCTACGGTATCGCCCGCACTGTACGCATTCGAGACATGAGTGGGAATAGGTCGACAACGCTGATGTTGACTCGCACACGAAAAGCGCTGGAGCAGACCCTGCTGAACGTTAACCACAGAATGCAGAAAAGTCGCAACTTAGGCAGCGCAGACATGCGCTCAATATCTGGCATTCGCGAATCCAAAGCAAAGAAACGATGGGCGGGACACATGGTCAGATGCACGGACGACCGGTGGACCACTCGCGTTTTCTGGTGTCCACGTGAGCTTAAGCGCGCACTAGGCCGTCCTTCAACGAGATGGAGTGGCTCACCAAAGGAACTTTAGGAAACTACGGGTCTATATTGAACTCAAACTGCCGAAGCTCATCGCAAGAGGAGGGAAGCGTGTGCTCGCCGCTGAATTATTATAGGCCGACATTGAGCTTACAAGTGTCTTCGTGGATAGCTGGGATTACTTTCACGTAGTGGTAGTGTAAATGTTTTGAAGCTAGTAATTTAAAGACTTTTATGATAATTCCATGAGATGGCCGAGCGGCTAGTGCAAAAATGACAAGCCTCCCATGTCCCGGTGGGACATTCAGCTCGAGACGACACAAGCGCGCCGCTAGAGGATAGTTAAACGCTTGTTGACTGACAGCGATTGTCACACACTTTGGAAAACAACTAAACTTGTTCATTTCTAAGGACACTGACATAGAGGAAATGACGAATGCGACTGAATGTCTGGTCTTGTCGTCTCATCTCTCCCTACGAGATATGCTAGCCTAAAAATATATGTACAGCTGTTTTCATTCATTCCCAGCTCAGGCACTTCAGTGCTTTCACGATATCGGTGCAGCATTTAAACCTTTTCCATGCCGTCAATCGATCTTTATCATTTTCTGCTTTTCTCTCCAACTGCAGTGTCCGGCGTTTTCACGCTGCTGGTGGCACTGTATGTTTTTATTATATCTTCATGATGGGCACTGTGTTTCCTACTTTACAATGAGACTTCAATGATATTATCGCAATTTATTAGGATTATACTTTGTTGGAAGAGCAGTTTATTATTACACGTTCACATTCGATGGTTTGTTCGATTAACAATACCAAAACTCCAACTCACTTTCTTTCGTAAGCGCTATTGAGAGCTGAGCAGAAATATGAATACTTTGATTTCGCACACCTTTTTATAAACGTACCGTTGAGCAGTATTCTTATGCACCTGAGTGGGTCAACTCCTAGTACCAGAGAGGGGCTGGGTAGCAACCCTATAATCCTTTTCACCTACTTTACAAATAGTGATCAGCATTTCGGTGCATGATTTTTTAAGTTTAAAATACTCAAATTTGCTTTTCGGTCCACATGGTAACATAAGAGCGACAATACCTAAAACTTGTAGGGAATGGCAATATGATATGCAGCTCACCTATATATCATGCTCATAGCCTGGTATATTCAGAAAATTAAGCCGCTGATGAATGGCTTGGTTCTTGAGACTTTTGAAGAAGCCAATAACCTTTGACTTCAATCTGCCACCTCAGGCTTTTAAAAATTCCATTTCAAGATCTTAACATTCTTCAGATCTGCAATTTTTATGTTCCTGTTGTTTTTCATGATGATGTACTCATGATGTACTCAGACTCAAATCATACGACCTTATATACGATTCGTGAATGTGGTAACCTCAAGTAGCCGAGAATTTTTATGGACCATACCGTATGCTGCTGTATAGTTGTCGGAATTGTCATCAGTTTCTGCTAGGCCATTTAGTTCTAGATCAACTCACTCATGGCACTGCATCCGAAAAAAATAAATTGACTCCTCCTCAACTAGCGTATAGCTGGGAGATGCTATTTATCTTCGAGTTTCTCAGAGCGTATTGAGTTTCTGGCTAGCCTCAGCGCATTGCGACGCTCTCTTAAAGACAGAAGCACTTTCTCTAACTGTGAAATAGCTTTTTTCGAAAAGCGTCTTGACAAACTCTAATTGGCTAAGAACAGAACACCATTTACAGGTCGACGGCGCATTTGCTTTTAGTCGAAGTGAATGCTATATGACTCGGAAGACCACTCGCTATTTCTCACTCCGCGTGTTTGTTATTTCTCAGCTGCAAAAGGTGGGGCATCAAGACATATGATGGTGAATGGAAGCAGTCAACGGTAAGTATATAAGGTGCGCAAGTAGTGCAAAGTACTATGGCACAAAATAATTATTAATAATTGAGACCTGGAATGACTCTTGTACATATTAGGTTGATACAAAAAAACGCCGTTTTTTTTATAATGCTCCCTATAAGGTTCGATGATCTCCAGCTATGCTTTAAACATACGAATTCTATTTAACTACACTACAGAGTGATGCATCTTCCTTCTGAAAAAGGAGTATGGATATATTGGCACTCCCGGAGTTTGCACTGGCTTGAAGAACTGCAGATTAGCTCGGCTAGCTGATTGTGATGAAGCAACGATCGCAGTTATTTTTTGGAAAAGGGTGTTTGTTCGTTGCAGTGGCCTGCTACGTTGCTGGTTTTACCATTAGCGTGGCTGTTTCGCTGAAACACTTCTCTGTCCACCACAATGGCAAGTTCGCCGGTTTCATTCTACTATTACCTTGATTCTGAAACAGAGCTTTAGCGACTACCACTGCAAAACTTAATGCTGAATAAGGGAATCATTCACAAGTTTTCCTCTTGAGATTTACACTACTTGTCATGAGCATGCTGTATCACTATCCTTGTGCAGCCTAAACCTATACTGTAAAGGAATAGCGAATTAATTCAGCTCGGGAGCTGTCCGGTTTCATTCAGTAACAAATAAGCTTTTGTGAGCTGTTCATTGGGAATACCATTAGGCTCAACATGGTTAGATTTGGACGCATTTTGAGTTCTTCCTCTTTTTTGCCTATTGATGGGTGTGGATTGTAACTTCCACGTTCGGTCTTCCTGAAACCTGGGCATGTCACATAATATTTCACAATGCTTTGCCGTACAGGTTTGTCGTGATGGAACCATTTATTAGGTCGACGTTTCGGCTAATTCGTCGTCTTCAAGGACCTGAATGTAGTTAGGAGCTCTTGGTCTGTGGCTTACCTGACCAAGCGCCCAAACGCACTAGGCCAGTTCCAACTACCCCCAGAAACTTAAACACCGAGACATCCCTGCCAGGAAACCAACCTTCTGCGGTTCCACCAGCGTTGTCTTCCCACTCTATTTCGTGAACAGCAAGGGAACAATGAGATACCATTGACGGTTGTGAGATAAGAATGGCGCGGTGATCTCAAAGCCCACAAAAGGGAGTGAGTGGCAGAAGTTCACTCGTTATGGCAATGCACTCACTCCGGTTGTTCAGCTTAGAATTTCGCTCGCGGATATACAACGCTTCCAATATTTTTCTAGCACCGATCTGGTTCTCGTAGGCTAGGATTTTGCATTTGATATCAAAATCTTCGCCTTGATGCTCTTCTAATCGATGCCTGCCGCGTGGCGTTAGTACGCTTCCTCGCCTTTTACCTGCTAGATGTTCTTTAACGCGTATGCCTAGCATCCTTCCCGTCTCACCAATATATATTTCGTCACAGGCTGAACACTAAAGTTGGTATACCGTCCCTCGCTGTGTGCAATCTCCATTCCTTCCGAACGGACAAATAACGCTGTTATCTGTTGCGCATGCACGATCATAGAGTCTGTTGCTGATCAGAAGACGTTTCATATTGTCCGTTGGTACGTTTATCAAGACAACATCATTAGCCAGATCCGGTCATGCAATGCTCTGCCGTATTTCTGCGCTGACTTTGTCTGATATAAACGGAAGTCGGAGATGCACTATACTCTCATGATTTCTCAGCGAGTACCCTTTTGAGCCTGACTTTCTCTGCTTTGTCCCATAGCCATTCAGGTTTGCAATCCCAGATGCTAGCTTGCGTGACTCCTCCCGTTCTACTTCACCTGTACACACTCCTGTAGCTGTTCCGTACATGTTTCAAACTACTGCACGTTTCACAGCTTTGGGGTGAGCAGACTTCGAGTGGAGTAAGATGTTCTTCGAGCTGCCCTTCCGATACCACGTTATACCTTCCACTCGAGATGTTTATCTGCGTGTTGAGATAAGGAAGCCAGCCTTCGTGCGGAACCTGTCGTGAACTTGATATACTGCGACTGTGGGTTGAGGATGTTAAACAATTCATCAATCTATGCTGCGTTGATGTAATTACGCAGCAGTCATCGATGTAGCAACAGTTCATCTACTCTATCTATCTACTCAAGCGGAAGGTATAACGTGAAATGGTATCAGAAGGGCAGCTCGAAGAACATCTTATACTCCACTCGAAGTCTGCTCACCCCGGAGCTGTGAAGCGTGCAGTAGTTCGAAACATGTACAGAAAAGCTACAGGAGTGTGTACATAAATGAATCAGTTGGTAAACGGGACATGCAGTTAGAAATTTGTTTGGAGTGTATGACAACTTTCTAGAACGGGAACGGAATCAGATGATCTCGCATTGCCTCCCAAATTCCGATTATATTATAAGCAAAACAAGAAGTTTTGTAGTTATCATATCATAATAGATTTCACAGTTCCATGTATATCCCTTGCTGTATAATGGTCAAAACTCTACATGCGCTCAACTGTTGACAAAGTGCATGCGATTCAGGTGGGCAATGTATGTAATGAGGGTAAATTCACAGGGTTCAATTGAGGAAAGCCATAGAAAGGATATTAGGGAAAATGAAAACACCGAGAATCTCACTCAAGCCTTCGACATATATTGTGCCCAGTACAATCATAACTGAAAAACGGAAAAAAGGTTGTATGAGGTAATAGGAGAAATGTGGCCGAATCTCCGAGTGAGCCTTTTGTACGGAATCCGCTTCGTACATAAATGGCCGTTCCAAAAACTTATAGAGTTCGTAAGATAATAGCAGAATCAAGATATCATCGGACCATTATCCTCACTATATATAACACGCTCGCGTCTGTCTGTTTCGTACGGAAGTTCGATATAATCTGAAGTAGCAATCGCAGAAGTTGGGTCAAAAGTGGATTTGTTGGGCATAGGACAAGGCCAACAAGTGTGAGCCAAACGGAGCTGCACATAGGGGGCGGGACATTCACAAGGGTTGGCGGTGTCTTTGGCAAAACATCCGGATGAAGTCCCATAACTGCCCAAACGCTGGAAAAAATGAGCAGAGGGGGGATGGAAGAACAAGTGAGCTTAAAGAAGCTGACTGGCTGTGGGCTGAACATTCTTGCAGTGGGCGTTACTTTACATAAGTTCATTAATCGATTCAGCGAAAACGAGACCAGAAAAAAATAAAAGGAGTGAGCAGGGCTCTGTGCTTGCTGGGCATGAATAAAGTTGGCGAATTTCGCCCAGCGATGGGCGCAGCGTGCATTCAAGCTACATTGGGGCTACATTTCGAAAACGGGTCATTATCACCCACAGATTATGGATAACAAACAGGAACATCATCAAGTGCGCAATCTGAATAACTAGCTCCAATATTAGAAAAAGTAAAATTGGAATCAGAAAAGGGGAGCAGGTTAAGTTAGAAAATGGAGGTAACTCCTACTGACCACTACTACGCAGTATTACTAGTATTACTATTACTTATCGTGTTCGAGAACTGAAAATGTTAGTTTGAAATCATACCCACAAGAACAGCCTCAGTGAATACGACAATACGACGCAGCGGAATCAATAAATATTATTTTATTATATTACATTGGTTCCTGGTACTAATTCACCGCACGTGCCTTTTTGTCTTCTTGTGTTCAAAACATTGTGTGTTGGGTTATGTGTCAGTTTGTTGGTTTGTATTATGACGTGAAAAAATGTGTGCGGAGTTTTAGTGCTCACACCGAAGAACATTATATTTATGAAAGGGCAGGCACCATTCAAAAAAAGGCAAAGTATGCGTGTAGGTATTTAGGTGCAATTTAACGTTACGCTTTTCACTGAAGGCTTCGAAAAACGAGTGCGAAAAACTTGGCTCTACAGCAGTCGTTTAGCAAAGAAGGCTCTGGTTTTGACTAATTTCTGCAGTTATAAGTTAAATTGTTTTCGGCAAAGCTCCGCCAAGGATGGGTGCGGTGTGCGTTTAAATGAGATCTACTTCTCAAAAACGCGTATATTCTGTTTAAAAACGTTCCAGAAAGCGGAGAAAAAGTGGTTAGAGGTAGCTTAAGAAATGTGGCCAAATCTCAGAAGTCAGCGGGGTGTGCACTGAGGGGGCGGGGCTGAGGTTGAAAATATATAACCCAGTCCAAGAACTTTCTAGAACGCGGAAAAAGGTGGTTGGAGGCAATAGAAGGAATATAACCAGAACTCGGTGGGCGGGGTTTGCACTGAAAGAGACGAGAGTGAGCTCAAAAATTCATAACTCCGCTCAGAAACGTACCAGAACGCGGGAGAAAGGTGGTTAGAAGTCATGGAAGGGAAGTGCTCGAAATTCCAAAGTAGATGGAGTCTGCACCAAGGTGATCAGGGCTCAGAACAAAATCCATAATTCTGTAAAACCGTTCTAGGACACGGAAATGGACAGGGGCAGCTAAAAGAAGGGCGGCCAAATTTCTGGGAAGGGTCTGCATCGAAGTGGGCGGAGCTATGGTTGAAACTTCACAATTCAGATAGAAGACGCCCTTACGTTTATAATCAATCCTGCTTACTATGAAGCGCTTCGTCTGACGTTTTGTCGTCTGTCGTCTGTCGTTATGTATGTCTGTCACGAAATTTCCTAGCTCCTTTAGATCTGCCTGGAGAGACCGGATCAAGCGTGGGGTGGGTGGACCATGTCCCGAGAAGTATAAGGCACACATCAGCTTGGCGAAGCCCCGCCCACAGTGGGCGTGGCGTGCATCGGAATGAGCTGTACTGAGTACGATGATTTCAGATACAGTCACACGACGGCTTCAAAACTGGGGTGTAAAGGTGGCTGGAGGTGGGCCTTAGTAAGTTAGATCGAGTTAGGGAGACCCACCCCCGGTAGACGGGGCATTCTCCAAAAATGCAATTCTTTATGAAAACATTTATACACTGCGGTGCACAATAGATCGTACCCCATAGAAAAACAAGTTTTAGAGAGAGGCCAAAGTTTTTATTGCTTCTGCAGACAATATATGATTAGAATGGGGAAAAGATTACTTTTCGTGGTAACTATTTGACTACACAATTTCTTTCAAGTTCTGAGCAATAGTTTTACACTTTTTAAGCCGGTGCATATTAGATTGGACGATATGCATAGCCAACCAAAAAAAATAACACCTGAAATCCGACAATCTGCTTTCTAATGCAAGTTTATCTAATAATGAGTGCAGCCTCCCTTCTTTCGAATAAGCTCGAAGATTCGATCAGGCATCGAATCGCAGAGCTTCTTCAGAAGAAAAGGCGACAGACTCTTCCTTTCCATAGTTATGGCTCTTCTCAACGATTCAATATTGTCGTAAACTTTACCATTTGCATAGACCTTACGCACTAATACACCCCAGATATTTTCGATAGGGTTTAGGTCCGGGCTGCATGCCGGCCATGACAATAGCGGGATGTTATTGGACTGCAAATAGGATAGAGTACTCCGCGCAGCGTGAATAGAAGCGTTGTCCTGCATAAAGACGTAGTTTTTGTTGGTGTTCTTCTGGATGAATGGCACCAACGTTTTCCCAAGAAGTGACTGGTAGTCCTGACTTGTCATTTTACAAGACGTGAATTGAATAACAACGGTGCCGTCGCTACAAAACGCTCCCCAGACCATTAACGAGAAGCCGCCGAAGTTCCTGCGAGACATAAGTCGTGGATCTTTCCGCAGATCGCGCCAATACGAGTGGTTTCCATCTGGCCCATCTCCGTTGAATTTCTTCTCATCAGAAAAAATAACCTGAAAAAAGACAAGGATTGAAAAACTCAAATTTCTCGTGAAGCCAAGCAAGTTCCAAAAACGGATCTTTGTCCAATCTCTGTTCATCTCATTCTTAGCGAAGAGGAGCCGTTTCTCTCGATGACTCTGTGTTAGCCGTGGTGCAGACTTCATCTTCTGAGGAGTTATGTGGTCTGATGACTTCAGGACGCGAGCAACAGTCCATTTTGAAACCGAAACCCCACAATCTGCAGCTAACTCCCCCGCAGTTCTCGTAGAGTTTGATGCCATATTGATCAACCGACGCTTGTCGCGTTCAGAAAGAGTTGGTTTTCGTCCTGGCTTCTTTTTCGGAACATTTGTTGATTGCTTCTTTACGACACTCGCAACTGTGCTCTTAGGAATGCTGAGTTCTCTAGAAATTTGGAGATAACTTTTTCCAAGGTGACGTAATGCGTCAATTCGAATCCGGTCTTCGTTCGTAAGTCGCGTATACCTGCGCATGCTTGAAAAACAAACATGTAAGCATGTGCGACTTCTAGATACGGGGAAGAAAAAATCGAATAAATCAATTACCTCAAGTCGTCCAATCTATTGTGCACCGCCAGAAAATTGATACTACCCCGCCAGAATTTTTCGAATGCACTGTCATCTACCTATTATCGCGCCAAAATTATTTGGCCTCTTCTACACATAACATATCTGCGGCAGAAGCATTAGGAGTTTTGGCTCCTCTCAAAAATTAGGTTTTTTATAGGGTGCGATCTATTGTGCACCGCAGTGTAGATCGGTTTGGAGAAAACCAGCAGAACAGGAAAAAGCTGATGTAGGGCGGGGGGCATTATTGAATGTGTCTCTAGCATAAATGACGTCAGCGGAGGCTCACAGCCCACAATGGGCGGAGCACGCTCCGTGCCTCGGAGCTCACATCGTTCCTTCGTTTCTTCCAAGTCGGCATAATTTAGCTCTTAGAATTCATGAAGAGCTGGAAAAATATATTGAAGTCGGAGAACAATGAAAGGCTGACTGCCAGCGGTTGGCGCGGCCGGCACAAAAGGGGGCGGAGCTTGTTATCCAATTTTAACTCGGCTCCATGAAGTTCTGGAGCCGGAAAAGAGTGGTCAGAGACCTGCAGCGGCAGGGAGGTCAACAACCACGGGTGGGTGTTGACCAGAAGGCACCAATGTCGGCGGAAAATTGCTTGCTACGAAAATTCATAACTTGGATCCACGAAGCCTTAGGGATCGGGAGAATAGTGCTAAGGGTTGGGCAACGGCGGAGTGGTCAACGACCACGGGCGGGCGATGCTTGCACCAAAGTGAGCGGAGTTTGTGACAAAAAATTGTAAGTTGATTCCAAGATGTCCTGGAGACCGGGTCCGGGAACTTCTCCCCTAACACGGCGTCGCACACGCCGCACCCGCCGCCTATCGCAGGATTACGATGGAAGATTGGAGCGCGGAATTTGTGAGGTAGGGGGTCCTTTAATTATTTGAATTGGCTGACCGCTCTTTTCAATTCCAATGCGGTCTCGATCGTCGTTTATACAGGAGGAGTCATTTTAATTAATCAAGTCTAATAAACATGAAAACTAAACAGAAACAGAAGAAAAAAACGATAAAAACAATGAAAAAGCAAGCCAGTCAAGAAAAAATATCGTGTCCTATCGATTGGCGGGAGGCGGGGTGAGTACGGTAATTGCAGTGACATTTGCCGCATGCCGCAAGGGAGAATGCCGCGATAGGGGAGAAGTTCCGTTACCCCTGGAGACCGGGAGAAAAGTGGATAGAGGTCAGCAAAGGAAATCGACCAAACCACTATCCGAAGCGTTTCACAGCCAGATGTCCTCACATGCCATCGCGCACGTCGGGTAAGAGTGTCAGTGAAATGGGCAATGTGTGGGGAATGAGTCATGCGGTCAACGCATTCAATAATGAAATGACTGTGGAGCCCAGCTCAAGGTCTGTAGTACAGGCTGTATAGCCTATACAACTATTTTGAGGCCGACGGGTGATCGGCCACTCGGGCTATTCACTATCTATGAAACCATCTTTATCGGTTACTATGTGCAAAGAACTAACTTCTGTCTGTTTATCTGTCCCGTAATTCGGTATAAGGAAAAGTCCTGTTTAGCTTGGGATGCTTGGAGCCACGGACAAATTCGTAAATTTGCTCCAAAAAGACTATACACCTCGAAAAATGGGCAAATGTGAGAAGTAGGTCAGCAATCCAGACGAGGGAGACTCGTTCGCAGTGAGCTATGAGTTCCCGAAGGTTTTCCATAAACTCATGACCCATCACGCTGAGCGGAGTTATGGAATTTTAAGCTCACTCTCGTCCCCTTTCAGTGCAAACCCCGCCCACCGAGTTTTGGTTATATTCCCTCTATTACCTCCAACCACCTTTTTCCGCGTTCTAGAAAGTTCTTGGACTGGGTTATATATTTTCAACCTCAACTCCGCCCCCGCAGTGCACACCCCGCCGACTTCTGAGATTTGGCCACATTTCTTAAGCTACCTCTAACTACTTTTTCTCCGCTTTCTGGAACGTTTTTAAACAGAATACATATACGCGTTTTTGAGAAGTAGCTCCCATTTGAACGCACACCGCGCCCATCCTTGGCGGAGCTTTGCCGAAAACAATTTAACTTATAGCTGCAGAAATTAGTCAAAACCAGAGCCTTCCCTGCTAAACGACTGCTGTAGAGCCAAGTTTTTCGCACTCGTTTTTCAAATCCTTCAGTGAAAAGCGCAACGTTGCATACTTTACCTTTTTTTGAATGGTGCCTGCCCTTTCATAAATATAATGTTCTTCGGTGTGAGCACTGAAACTCCGCACACATTTTTTCACGTCATAATACAAACTAACAAACTGACACATAACCCAACACACAATGTTTTGAACACAAGAAGACAAAAAGGCACGTGCGGTGAATTAGTACCAGGAACCAATGTAATATAATAAAATAATATTTATTGATTCCGCTGCGTCGTATTGTCGTATTCACTGAGGCTGTTCTTGTGGGTATGATTTCAAACTAACATTTTCAGTTCTCGAACACGATAATGCCATTCAAACCCGCATGTAAACCAATCGCGTTGTAAGTGTGCAAGGCATCTTTCTAACCATCCTCTCTGATTCCCGCACGGTTAAGGAACGATTGAAAATGCCTTGCAGTTGTATGGGAACATAGTTAGCATTCTGATAAAAGCTTCTATATCAACACAAAATAAACCATAATGGTTTTCATGAGAATTCACTCCTATACTTATTGTCGCAAGCTACGAAAAAATGACGAGAACAGTCAAAAAGGGAAAATTTAGAATAAAATTTGGTTAATGAATAGTAAGATTCATGTCAAGAATTGTCATGTTCGGGATCCAAAAGTGTTGATATGAAACCTCATGAGATATCGTCAGCCAATAGGCATACAACAAAGGCGAGAAGGTACCTCTTTAGTAATACTGCGTAGTAGTGGTCAGTAGGAGTTACCTCCATTTTCTAACTTAACCTGCTCCCATTTTCTGATTCCAATTTTCCTTTTTCTAATATTGGAGCTAGTTATTCAGATTGTGCACTTGATGATGTTCCTGTTTCTTATCCATAATCTGTGGGTGATAATATCAACCGTCGGACAGCTAATCAACGGCTTTCTTGACTAGTTTCTCCGAAATATCCACATTGAGCCAGTTCAAATAAATCAAAGGCATAGTTTACGATAATTTTGTGTAATCCAGTTTATGATGAAAAATGGAAGATAAGATGGGAAATAGTGTTATGAAGGCAAAGAAATTGCGTGAATTGGTGTTTTCAATTTGAAAAAGGACTCCGAGAATTCGTTAAGGAGAGCTGGGCGTGAATGAGACCCAAAAAATGAAGAGGAATGGGGGTTTAGATGAGCTATACAATTCTTGTCATTGCATACGTGTCCTGGTGCGAATAGCTCACTGCGGTAAGCAAAGTCATTCACCCATAAGCATACGTTGACAAAAAACCCTAGTAAAAGCAATGTAGCCTTTTTTTCAGCCTCTTGAGGTAGAAAGGTAGAGTAAGCAGCAAAAAGAATAACAGAGAATGAAAGAATGGAGAAGAACATCGCCTCATCACTAGGCGATCAGCTGATTGTGTGTGGGTCTTAGAACGAATATTGCAATATGTATCGCCTCGACACGTCTGACGTGACATTGATGGAGGGGCGGGAAGTCCGGGCGATCCGGTAACGGGGCTCCCATTATGCCCTAGCTTTTGAGTCATGGACTCGACAGCGTCCTTCCTATTACCATTGGGGGCCACTGGATATTCCTAGGGGAGAACTCAGAAACGAACGGTGAACTGTGCCTTCAACTGCAGTGAGGTCACTGACCGAGGTGGAAATCTAGTTGGAGGGGCCATCGCTCCTATCCTACATTGGATTCACATGGAGTGGAGGAAAGAGAAGTAACTAATCCAGCTTGTGCTCTGATACGGTTCCTGGAAAAGGACTATAGTTTTACCAAAGCTTCAGGAAGCGAGGAACATCAGTGTGTTTGAAATGATTACCTCGTACACAAGCTGCGATGGCTTAAGAGTTGGACCTAGGACATAGTTAGGGAGAGCTATTTATATTTTCTCGGCTAAGGAACGTTCATAAGTACCATTATGGGCTCGCGGAGTCGGCTGTCCCTTTGTGCTACAGCGTTGGAAGGTGATTCTGCCCGTCTGTCGTCAGTCTCGCTCCGAAATCGAATGGAAGTGGGTATCGGTTCATACGTATCACCTGTATCACCTGTCGTCCCGCTGATCGTCGAGCAGGCGCCAGTAACGTCACCATTCATCCCTGTCACTAGCCAGGGTGGTTCAGTGAATCGTCCTCGCTTCGGGGGCATGAGGATCCACATTCCTTTCGTTTAGAGCTTTCGTGAAGAAGTCTTATCATCTCGTTGGCGCCTTTCCTGGAGTTCGTTTGATGTCCCGAGGGACCCAGTCAGTGACCGCCCTGGTCCAACGGTCATCACTATATCGCATAACGTGTTCGGCCCACCTGATCTTCGATTTCTTGGCGTTATCAACGGCATCCCTGATCCTCGTTCATTGACGGAGCTCGGAACCCCGGATTCGCTTCTGCATTTGCGTGTACGGGAAAATTCTGAATGCCGAACGTTCTTTGTCTTCTTCGCTACTCCCTCGATATTCTTAAATGCTCCCCACGCAGCGCGTTTCCTTCTGCACAGCTCCGGAGCTAAGTCGTCCATCATTTTGACTTCCCACCTAGATACACATAGCTAGAGCATTCAGATCTACTCGTTCCGTTCAGCGTGAAGGGAGCATCTGCTTTTCATGAACATCGTCTTAAGTTTAGTCTAAGCCGATCTTTCCACGAGCACTGTCAAACTTGGTCAGCATTCGTTCCGCCTGCTCGATTTTCGGTGTTATAAGCCCGATGTCGTCTGCAAAGCGGAGTCGATGTAGGTAGCGGTACGTTCACTCCCAAGCCGTCCCATTCCAAATGACGCATGATACAGTGCGTTTTATGAGTATAGGATCACCCTCAAACTTGGTGTTTACAGGGTAATCAGCTAAGAAGATAATTTTTAGACACTACTATCAGATTCGCCACCCTGAATAACCCCCAGACTCGGACATTTGTCGAATCAACTTCTGCCATAACATTTTTTGCAAATAATTTTTGAATTATCGCCGTTTCATAAGTATATCTTTGAAAATTTGAGACAAAACTATCTTTAGTAACGACAAAAAATATCATTCAGTGGTCAATGGGTCTTCCCTGTTCTAGCCCCAATCGAGTAGCCTACATGGCATAGTCGAACAAGGTTTTAGAAGACCTCGCCGGTGAATTCTATTCCAAGATTCAAGTGCTGCCTGCTTGAGTTCTTCTATCGTTTGGAACTAACGGTTGTTCGCACCAATCTTTTTTACAATGATGCCCGCAGATTGCCCGTCGATTGTCAGATCGGTATTCAGATCGGGGCTGCAAGTTGGCCATGTCAGAACTTCGAAATTTTTGGAAAGGAACCTGTCTTTCGTGGAATGACTAACGTGGATCGAAACACTGTCCTGCTGAAAAGCGTAGTTAGGACCATGCTCACAAATGGTACCAAGCGCCATTGTAAGACTTCCTAAAAGTCGTCGGCATTTTGGAGGCCACGAGAGCAAGCTCCAGCCCGACTTCTTCGTAAAAGGCACCCCGTACCATGACACTTCCTCCTCCAAAAGTGAGACGACTTGAGTTGACCGGCTCATTTCGTAAGTCATGCCAGTAGTAGTTGTAACCATCGACACCTTCCAAATTAACTTTCTTTTCATCGAAAAATCTTACCAGAATAAAATATGGGACCGTATGGCTAATCGGTATTACAGGCTGACTTTCTTCCAATCTTAACCCAAATTCAAACTCGCAAATTCGAGTTGTGCCTTGCTGTGGTGGTCAATAAGCCTCGGATCCCCTTTCATTCCTGCCCTGATATGCTGCTGCTCCTTTTTCATGGCTCTCAATTCAGTAGTTTTGGTCACCAAGATACCGAAATCCGATCGCACTTCATTCAACGACGAGGTTTTGTCCGAAATATAGTTCTTAGCTTTCCCTTGTTAGCTTGCGCGGGCATCTGTCGTCTTCAATTATCTTCTAACGGAGCTGAAGGATCTCACAATTCTCCTCCTAATTGCCCCCGTACTGAACCCTGTACCACGAAAATTTCGATTTTGTGCTTCTTTCAAAGAAAGATGACCTCCGCGAGGCAAAGTGCATATTGCTTCCA
The DNA here is from genome assembly GCA_000469685.2 of Haemonchus contortus. Lineage (NCBI taxonomy): Eukaryota > Metazoa > Nematoda > Chromadorea > Rhabditida > Trichostrongylidae > Haemonchus > Haemonchus contortus. The sequence continues at coordinate 45,037,082 of LS997567.1, read as the reverse complement.
AGCATATTTGCGACACACTCTCTTCTATACAGACACTTCAAGTGCAAATTTCGCTGCACTGGGTTTCGAAAACTTCGTGCTGTTGGGGGTGATGTTATACCTATGAAACGGCAGAAGAAATCGAAAACAACCTACATAAATGTTAATATAAAAGTTGGGTAAACCAAAACGCGTATGTGAGGGTTGTTGAAGGTGATGAATCTAACGTTGGTGCCGAAAAGGCATGTGCTTGGCTGCTTATCCAGTGAATACCAAATTCGAGAGCGATCTTATACTTATGAAACGCACTGTATTCTCGAGAGCGGCTCTGAAAAATTTGGGCGAAGAGGTATCGCCCTGTCGGACATATCTCTCCACGTTGATAACGATTTCCTTCAAGAATGGTGAAGTTCTGGTCGTGAAGTTGTCGTAGAGCTCACGAAGCATCCTTATATATTGAGTAGGAACATTCTGGTTGCCCAGGGCCTCAATTTCCGCTTCTGTATGAACGGTGTTTAAGGCTTTCTTCAAATCGATGAACGTAAGACATAGCGGTATTATGGACTCTCGCGAACACTTGAATGAGTCTTGTAATGGTGTGGAAATGATCGACTGTGCTAAACACTCTCCGTAACCCTGCTTGCTCGCATACTGTCCTTCATCTAATATTCTGTCCATCCTGTATAGGATGACGCGAGTAAAGAGCTCATAGATTACAGTCCGCAAGCACTGTCGTCTGGATCTCCCTTTTAATACAGCACAAAGTCTTACTAGTTCTCCACGACGTGCGCACTTTGCATTCCTACAGGTACCGTGATTCCTACAGGTACCGTGATTCCTACAGGTACCGAGAGACAAGCCAAAGTTCTGATGATAATTGGTGGAAGACTCTTTAGAGATTCTGGTTTGATCCTATTGGGACCGGAAGTCGTACAGTTCTTCATCGACGTGCTGGTTCATACGTGTAGGTGATAACATCAACCAACCGACACCTATCAGCCAATTTCTTGATTATTTTATTCAAGAATATCTTCCTGTGTGTGTCCAAGCGTGAGTTAGGTTCGTAACCTTCCTTCCTTGCATTCTAAAACTCAGTGTTAGATAGGAGAGGTTGCTCCTCGAACTAGATTTCCCCTGAGTCAGTGACCTCAGCGCGGTTAAGCCACCCAAAGGAGGCTGACCATCTCAGCTGATCGTACTGATCTGCTCTACCTATAATTTGGGCCCATGATAGGCGGTAAATTCATTCAAATTCCCACGAACTTCGCCGCGCAATTTGCCGCGCGCATCCTCGGACACACGTATGTTCCTTATACCAATGAAAGTTCGCTTAAGATTACGACAGTTTTTTCCATCTAGCTTTTTCTATCTGAGTTCAGGTCAAGCCTTCTTCACTGCTATACTTCTTTAACTGCCTTCTGAATTTTGGCAGCGCTCCACGAATCGTTCGGAAGCTTTTTTACTGTTTTACAAAATATACGTGCTTCGCCTTTTTAACGTGATTCAGGCCAAACTCCAGATTCACGATATCGGATCCTTAGTTGACAAGAGGGAAGACCTTGCGTAACAAATCTCTTTCCAAAGTAATCAATGCTACCATTTGACAGTTCTGTCTTGATTTTTGACATCCTCTCAACGTTCTGAGAATTTTTGACGTCTCTGCGCTAGAAAAGGTGAAGCAACTGCAGAAGTTTGTTGCCAAGGATCAGCGGGCGCTTCCAGACTCTAGCAAAGATACTAGTTCTCAGAAAAAGAGAACGGCAGGGTTTGCTGCGAGCGGTAAGTCTGGAAAGCGGTTCATCAGTGGCTGATCTTCCTAATGCAAAAAAGAAGTTGACTTAGTTGCAGATTTGCCTAATTGCGCAGATAGTCTCCCGTTTCTTGAGCCGGAAGTCTAATCTAAACGACTACTGCTTTCGAAGCATAGTATTCTTCTTTGTAGTTCATTCAGACGTGTTTTATACAATTTACGACATGGTATGGAACCATAGATGCTAAGAAAGACAAATTAATTGAAAGACATCGTTTATGTGATAAATCCAATGCAATGAACCTCAACCTCCTCAATAGTTATTAAATGACTAGCCGATCACATGCCTTTTGAATTCCTTTCATTCCTTACTCACCTCACTAAGACAATTTGAAACTGTTCTTGTAGTCCTTATTACATGAACTGATTAAGTGAATGGCATAAGGTGCAGAGCAGTCAATCAGTCAATGGAGATGAGGAGCCTCGCAATTTTCAGGATGGCCATTAAGATCAAATGTAGCAACAATGAGATATTCCGCGTTTCGCCTGTGTACTGCCTGTTGGAGCCAGGAGGTTCGCAGAGGTTACAGGTAGGGCTTTTCTGGCTTTTTCAATACCTTCTCCTACAAATGAATTCCCATTCATCATGAACTTCTTTGGGGGTTATAATGAGTAAGCAATAAGTCTAGCAAAATGATTTTCTTGGCGCGATTGAAGACCCGCTGATAGTCTGGGGACTAGTTGGACTGCGCATCCTTTTGAGTGATTCATCAAATGATGCGCGAAATCGGTGTATTTCCTCGACGAAGGCGCCTAGTAGTTAAGAAGTCCAAGGAAAGATCGTACATGTTTAAGGTCCTGAAAAGGTGCCATCTTCTTGATGACCTCTATCTTGCCAGGATCTGGACGACGTCCGCCTGCACCGATGATGTTACTCGAATAACTAATTCGAGGGATAAGAATCTATACTTTTCCACGCGAACACGAAAGCCGAACTGATTGATCCTCTAGGAAGAAGCCTCTGAGCTAGCATCGTCGACTTCCGCTTGAGATAGACATCAGCTGAATCAGCTCTGCATAAATATAGTCCCGCCATACAGTTTCGTGAACACATCGTCTGACATGCACAGCGGGTGCTGGCGTCGCTGAGATCTATGGAATAGTCAGCGCACATGCGCAGAGTTCTGCTCGCCTTCTTTACGACGACGATGAGTGCAGGGCACTTTGAGTAGGCGGAAGGCGACGAACGTCTTCTGCCAATAGTCGATCGATCGCCTTGTCTAGGAGCGCGACGTTGGCTTGAGGTACGGGACGTTTCTTCCTGAATACTGGTAGAGCGTCTATGAATACTGGTAGAGCGTCTATTTTCACAATCAGCTTCAGTGTTGCCTCAGTGATCGTGCAGCGTCCAAGACCCGGTTTCAAGATGTTCGCAGACATTGTCTTCAATTTCGCGGTTGGCACCGCGAGAGGCAGAGACTTATCCACGACGATGGTCCGATGAAGACGTTGCAGTCATCTTCAGTTACGAAGCAAGTTTCACGACTACTGAAATGCCCTATAAATGAATGGTAACGGTAAAGTCTGTCTTGAAGTATCCACGATTTTTGAGTGGAGTTTCATAGGCTATCCGGTGACATCAGGGCTCTGAAGACGCGAAAGTCTTCCAGGAAAGCTTCCATATAGATTCCGACATTATGGTAATTCCTGAGCCAGTGTCTAGACGATGAGCATTTATGATTACAACCCCAAAGGCCTCTTGGTCATCTCTCATGAGAGATCTACGACATTGTTGATATTACGACGTCGGTGACGGTTGGTGGTCGGTCCACCTCGTGGCTTCAATTCTTGTCGTGAGTATTTGTGCTACTTCTTCTGCTGCTGAAGTTACTTGGGTTCCCTCTTGCTCCGGAATCGCATCTCTTGACAAACGAATTTGATTGATGAAACGTCTTCGAGCAACCGTGAGTACACTTTGTAGGACTTGATTAGCTGATACTCTGCTGTTAGGTCTTTGAGCGTACCTCAAAGACCCGATTTTAAGATTTTTCAGGCTGGTCCAGCTCTCAACAGATGTGCATGGTAGTCGACGAACTCAGGTCCTTGGAATTCAGGGAGATATAGCAGGCACTGAAAGCCGTTAAAGTCGATGAGGTTCAATTTGTCATCCGTGCACTTCGTCTTCACGAGGATCCCGTAGTTGTTGAGCTCCTGACCTTCAAACCTCAGCTTAAAATGCTCGAATGGGCGGCGGCACAGGGTTTTCGCAGATCCGAGTTGGCGTTCCAGCACTTCTAGAATTTTATTTCATGAGAGATCAGACGGTTGCTCAGAAGAAATAGTTGCAGTCAGCATTCGATGGCAGTCCTCGTCCAAGCTTAACAGGAGTAGACTGATTTTGTCCTTCTCTTCGAATTCTTCGCATGCATTGTCCCACGAATCGCGCTATCTTCTAAGCCATAGTCGAAGGTGCGGCCTCGGTCTGCACCGTAGGTAAACTTCTTCATTCAACGGTGGAGCGAGTAGAAAATTGGATACGTGTCCTCACGACGACAGGAACGGTGCTAACAAGTGGTATGGACATCTTCTCCATGGTTCGCATTATAGCGGCTCCTTGAAGGTCCAGTTGCTTCTGCACGGCTTGAAGTACAAGAAGAAGGGCGCTCATCTTTCTGAGTACTTGCAGTCCCGATCGCCTGTGTTGTGTCGTCAAACAGAGTCCAGAAAAAGTTTCATTGGAGCGAGTCGTAGAATGAATAATTGCACAAATAGGGCCTTATATATTCTCCAAAAAGAGTGGTACGATCAGTAGCCATACTCTGATATAAGGCCTTCATCTACAGGGTAATCACCTACAGGGCACTTGATCTGCAAATCGAGGTCAAGGCAAGGTCAGTGCTAGGGATCCAACATAGAGTAATGTGGGATCGCAGACGGCCAATGAGAGGAGCAGATTACAACTGATAGAAGAGCCACCTACCATTCAAATTCCTAATGCCTTCTGTATATGCTATATAAGTTTGACTCTTCAGTATGTTTTATTCAGAATGACGTGATGATAGTGCAGGAACAGAAAGGAGTGCTGAAAGCCGATTGAAAGCATTTCATTATGAGCAGATGAAAATTCGGCTCACTTCTTGTTGTTAGATTACGACCGCTACTGAGTAAATTTTGTGACGCAAAGGATGGTCGCCGTTTCTCTTTTTCAATGTCATTCGCAAAAAAAAACTTATTCGATCGCATATAATCGGGATGCTCAACTAAATGTATATCTCCGTAGGAAAAGGAGGTCCATCGATAACCACACGCCTTGATCACTCGACAACGTTTGTAAGTACATCCGAGGCTTTGCTTTCCTGACAGCTGGATCCTTGATGGGTGATTATTTTTAGGATTAAGTGCGACAGATCGAGATGTCGAATCGTAGGTGAAGCATCAGCAGATAATGAATATGCTCTGGACTCTTGGTCGTGTATCAAAGTTCGTGAACAGAAAAGTATAATTACCACCTCATTGCGGTGGAGGGGTGAAACGGGAAGTATGGAACCGTGTTCGGCATAATTGATTTTCACTAATATAACAATAAATTATTCTGTTTTTTCCCTATTTTTTGGCGTTTCGTCATGTGCTCTGCTGCAAACTCGGTGTTTTGCAGTCATACGTGAGTTTATCTCGACCGGCTTGCCCCTTCGCCTTCGGAGCTGTGGCTGGATAGATGTGCGAGGACCTGACGGCGGCCCCTTGCTTGAGCCCATCTTGTCCGTCCGCCCAAATTCGCGATTGAATTCGTTCTTCATACGTTAAGTTGCGCACAGCAAGCCCAGTGCGTTACGTAAATCATCGCGTTCTGGATTAAGGACCAGACTCGCTCCGTGAAATATCCGCCTACCAAAGAGGAGCGGTTCTGAAGCCGTGCCACATGCTTTCGTCATAACATCACGTTGGGACTCCAGGATCAAACTTGTTAAAACAGCAATAGAACACTCTTAGAACCCCGCACACTGAGCCCAGCCGATTTCGACGTTGGACAGTATGGCAACCGGAGGGAGGCGGAAAAATCTTGGGTAGCGCAGGACTCTTGGATTACGGACCACGACAACATCCCTTGTACACGACGCGGAGACTATTTTCTGCTTTACACCTACAACGCGAGAACAGTTTCTACCAATGCCCCTCTACATGAGCTCCTCGAGTGATTAGCCACATCAGGTATCATAGGAATTCACTGCAAGAAAGTAAGAGCAAGAAGACTGACGAAAGAATGATGGAACCTCTAGCATTCGTGGTGAAAACTTCCATCGCAAAACTCGACGGCCTTGGTCTGCCGTGCACCGTCTGTCGACCATCTCGTCGACTCTCACGGGGTCCTGTTTCCTCACTTTGCCACCCCACGTCTGCGACACGCGCATTTGGAGACTATCTCTGTGGTCAGTTGCTATACTCCCCGCTCTACAGATACAGCGAAGTAGAACTCGGTGCGTTACACGTCCAACCTCAGGAAATCATCTGCAACAAAAAGTCCCACAAGTTTGTTGGTCTGCAATCCAACGCAAGGCCTGGGGAAAATCCGAAAAGTTTAGGATCGAACGTTTAGTATGGGAGACAGCTCTCCCATTGCGACTCTTTTTTCCATAAGAGAACATCAGTATGGGAGACAGGAACACCACTGCTAGGCATGGGAGTCTCTAAACTCTCCAACTCATGCTGAAGTGGACCAAAAATTAACAAAGGAAAGTGGTGCTTATCAGGTGTAAGTGTGGTACCATTTTTCTGCGGTGATTCTGATCATCGACTCTTTTGCGCTAACATCAGATTCAGTGCAAACTAGAAAAGATCTCTCTACATAGAACGATCTCGCTGTTTATTTATGTTTACTATTCAGAAAAAAAAATCAGCAGAAATTCGAAACTACCTGCTGAACTGAGTTACTTCACTGCTTCGAGGACTTTCCTAACCTTTCTTTATATTTTAATACTGGTAATCGAAAAGCTGAAAAATTTACTTTTTTGGCTTCTTCCGGGGTGTCTTTTATGGAGGACCTTCAATTTAAGGAGTTCACATCGCAAGTTCACGTAGTAAAAAGAATAGATCGAAGAAACGAGTGTGTTAGTCTTACAGTGAACACTTTCTATAATATCGCTGGTCGACACTATCTTAAAGAGTTCAAGGCATGTTATATACGACGGGGATGTTCTGAACGACGCTTTGCCTTGATATGACTGGTAAGCCATGGACGACCCGACCAAGGCTACGACGCGCTGGTTCGGGGTGTTCCCACTTGTGCTGAACAGGACAAGCTTCCGCGAGTGGATACCTACGCTCGCATTTAAGATGCGACGAAGGATCTTCTCAGGACAAGAAGAAACTTGAAGCTTGACCAGAACGCCGCACACCTTTGAAGGCTGCAAGCGAATATCAGCTGCAGACAGGCAGTGTGGCTAGATCTTTAGCTATACAGGGAGGGGAGACGACTGGAGGCAGCCCTGTCGCAACTAGCCTTAAAAAATGCCGACGCGATCTTCATGTGGTGAAGAAACCGTTACAACAACGAGATTCGAGTTGGAGTAAGTTACACAAATGCTTCAAACCAACCTGCACTGAACAACGACACAGGTGCGAGAACCAAGAATCCCCATCGGCGTAACACCACCCTGTATCCTTCCGTCGAAGGCAAGAGTTGCAATTGCGAGCATGAAAAGGGGCACTACTCCAGTCCACGACACAGTCTCAGTGATCTACTCTGTGCAAGCGGCCGTGGACTTCATGCGCTTCTTGTAACACCTATGAAATCCAACCTTAGATGGAGAAGATCCCTCACCATTGGAGGAACTTGCGGATGGTCATTCTTCACAAAAAGGTAGACCAGAATGACCCCGCAATTACCGCCCAATAAGCTTGTTGAGTGTGCTTCACAAGCTGTTTACTAAGATACTTCTGACTCGCGAACGTTGAAAGGTTAACCTGTCGTGCAAGCCGGATTCCGGAAAAGAAACAGCAGCTTAGACGATGTTAAAGCAGTCGCAATGGTCATCCACGTGTGCGGAGAGTCCCGAATAACTCTCGTCCATACCTTTGTTGACTATGAAAAAGCCTTCGACAGCGTCGAAACGAATGCAGTCCTTTCAGCACTAGTCAATCAAGGAGTGGACCCTCCCTACATAAGAACACTAGCTGACTGCAGTAGTCGCTGCAGTGCGACGGTGAAGCTGTTCCAACCATCTCCCCCCGTTCCCATAGGGAAAGATGTGAGACAGGGCGACCGAAGCTGTTCACAGCGGCGCTGCAGGGGGTTATGAAATCGCTAGACCGGGACGAAAAGGGCATTTGTGTGGATGGGCGGTTTTCTTAAACCTCCATTGGTTAGACGACATCGTTCTCATTTTGAGTAGCGCTGCAGAATCTGAGACTGTACTTGCTGAACTCGATGATGCAGGAGAAGGTGGGGTTGCGGGTTGACCAAACAAAGGCACAATTCATGAAGAATGCTTAGACTGACAAAAATCACTTTAGGATCGATGGTGCACCTATCAAGGAGACCCCGTCTTACACATATCTCGGACGCTCCACGAACATGGTCAACGACATCACGGAGGAATTGGTGAGGCGGCAGAAAGTAGTGTGGGCAACCTTCGGACCTTTTATACAAGTCACCAACCATCTGGTTGATCCGGAACTTCGCGTTAATCTGTTCCTTTCCACAGTTCTTCCTGCGCTTTGTTTCGTGTAGGAGACCCGAGTGACCAGTGCGTCCAAGTCAACGGCCTCGAGCATAACTCACAGAGCGGTCGAGCGATGTCTTTGGGGTTCAACCGATTCGCACAATGTCAAGCCGGACTCCGCAGCTCCGATTTGCGCAGAATGTCTCGCGATCTAGTGGAATATATGGAAAATGCTAAACTTCTGTGGGCCGGTCATATCATGAGAAGAGGTGATGGCGTTGGACAAGACGAACACTCGAATGGGCTCCCGTAGTGTCTTTACAATCTAGGTTGCGAGGTGGGAATGTGCTCCTTGTTTACGTAAAACAGCTGTGAATGCAACTAACGATCCCTAACATCGTCATCTTCGTCAGATTCTAAGTCTACCTGGATGGCGATCGTGAAAAACCCGGATGCTCGCACGTGAATGAAGACGAGCCTTGTAAGTATAAGTAAGGAAGGTGTCATTAGTTTCAATATAGCAGTGGCGAGTTGGTCAAATGTTACAATTTTGTCATGAAAAGGAGGGAAGATCGACGTTAGCCGGGATCCAACTTGTGAAAAACCGAAACCTTCCTTAATACAGTTTTTCGAAGTTATATGTCAATGTTATTATCATTACCCTTTCACAAATATGATGCTTCCTCCGTCATAGGAAATCCTTTGAAGTGCTCCTTCAATAGCACTTCAACTGTCTGAAATATGATTTGTACAAAGAACTGGAATTCAAAATTGTTATGAATCGCAAACAAGTTACAAACGACTCTCAAATTCTTTAAGGGTAATGAATTGTTCGAATGTAGGCTGCATTTCTGGTAGACTTTTGATTGATGCTGACTACAATAATCAATCCATCGGATTTTACGTGATTTTGCAGATTGTTCGAGATCCCGGGGAGGCGAAAATCGACAAAATTGTGCTTCTCTACCGATACACAACGTTATCTAATCCGCGAGATGCTTTCAAAGATCTAGAGAAGGATGAAGGTAGAATTTCGATTCTCAGATACGAATAACGTCCTTTTCTGGGTCCAAGCATTGCTGCTATTCATAACGTTTCCACCCTAACTGACCTAATTATGAAGGAATGCTCATGAGCTCTATCGATATGGATAGTGATTGAGTTGAGTTTACATGTACTGTGATTTTTTTTTTGCTTGATCTTTACTGAATGAGCACTTGCGCTGTGCATATAGTCCCTTAATCCCAACAACCTAGTAAAGCTTGGACCGTGTTCGACATTCTCTTGCGCATGTGCTTTGACGCGACTATAGCCTTCGAAGAACTTTGAAGAGAGAGAGAGAGAGAGAAGAGAGAACTTTGAAGAGAAGAAGAGCTGAGGTTTCGGCCTCTTTGTCTGCTTCAGAGTGCTGGTCTTAGCCCCGTAGCGCTAGACCTCGACTACCAAGAGTTAACTCCTACTTACGATTTTTAAGGAGGACTGAAGCCAGGTACAACATTAGTTAAGCTTCCGTTTGAATTTTCGGCAGTATTAAACGTCATTTCGGTGCCTGATACAAGATCACCGTAGCGGTTCATGGATAGTCCTTAATCTTCTTTCTAGTTCCCTTCGTGTATTTTGTCTTATCCAATCAAAACGCTTTTGGGAACGTTCCTTGCATGTAACATGGGGTTTGTCGAACTTGTATATTAGTCTATTCGCAAAAATAATAGTTGTGGCGATGGCACAGCAGGTAGAGCAGAGAAATCGCAGACGTGGCATGAAGGTTTGCATTCCGCATGCATGAACTTTACATTCTGTAAAACGTACAATCAAGGCTTGTATGTTCCGCACTCCTATTGAGTAACTGCAGCCCTAATCAGCCATAGAAAACAACTGTATAACTGTGCTGTATAAAGCCCACTCTTGAGCACTTCTAACCCGAAGGGGACGCCCTTTATATCAGACACCAAATATAGGATTACAGAACCTTCGACTGTTTCATGCCCTATGGCTGACGAGTAGGAACGGCTCGTCATGTCGGGGCGCATGTTTTTGGATGAGAGTGGTTCCCAACTCTTGAAGCACTTCTGAAGCATATTGTCTTACACTAATGGACCGATGACCGATTCGTGAAGCTAGAAGAGTTCATAATCATTGTCGCCTATGACATAAAAATTCAAAGCAGAATTGCTTTTCACAGTGTAGGTGATGCGTGAGAAGAGCCTATTGCACTCATCTACAATACCGTTCCCGTCAAAATGAGGGAAACTATCGTCAAGGCGTTGGGATGAGCCAAAGTGATGAATTGCGATCTCTCGCGATTTCTCCTCGATTCTGCCAATGATATTCAGAATAGTCTTACTATATATAATGCGCTGAGTATGTTTTTTCTCCCGCTGACCTACCCCCCCCCCCGCTGGCTTATCACCTCAACACAGTGGGTGGGTGAAACGTGCGGCATGTGGGCGTGTCCCCTTTACCACTCTTTAGTATTTCATGGTGTGCTCCAATACAAAGTTCAGGTAATTTTCAGTTATGCAAGGCTTTATATTGGTCGGCTTGCCGCTTAGCGTTCAAAGCTGTGGTTAGGTATTTGTCGTGGAACTGGAGGGATGGCGACTCCCTTGCTTGAGTCCACCTTATCCGTTCGCCCGGGGTCGCGGTTGACTTCGTTCTTCACGCGTTAAGTTGCACGCACCAAGCCCGGGTACATTACGTCTGAATCACTGCGTCCTGTACTAAGGACAAGGATTCACTCGGGGAAATATCTGCTTACCAAAAGCGAGGCATCCTGTTGCACTGCCACATGCTTTCGCCTTACCATCAGTTGTTGGCTTTCATGGTCCGAAGGATCTCGTCAATATTTCTCTACTGTTTGATGGAATTTTGCTTGGAGCTTCCATTATCTTTCAGTACCTTTTTCAATTATATTTATATAAAAATATATGTATATAGTTTAACGGCACGTCTGCATGTCCACACGGCTAAGAGTAGGCCCTCCACGTGTCGTGTTAGAGCCTGGCAAACTACACGTGGATATTCATATACCAAAAAACGTTCAGTGCACGAACGCTTGCATCTGAAGCGTGCGTCGAAGATCTGATGATGCAAGTCAGGAAGATCAAGCACGACGTCATCATACTGACCGAGACGAGAAGGTGTCGCTCGTTGCACGCCACCCTCGAAACTGCAAAAGAGCTGTTCCTTGGAACATGCGACAGCAGAGGCGTTGGCGAAGTAGGCGTCCTTGTCAACACGCACTTGGCCATGAACATCGATTCGTACAAAAGCTTGAAAACCCTAATCGGACTTTCGCGATTGAGAAGATGTGGCTCAACCCCAGCTCTGAAATCTTCGTTGCTTACCCACCAACATCGAGCTACGACGAAGAAGAGCTGGAGGCGTTTTATATGGATCTGGAGAGGCTTTACAAAGAAGACCATACTTTCTTCAAGGTCATCGTCAGTGATTTCAACGTCATGATTGGCCCAAGAAAAAAGGCTGAAGAGCTCCACAACGGGACTCACGGAATGCAATGGAATATGCAGGGTGAAAGGCTGTCCGAGTTTATCATGTCGACCCACACTATCCATGGTAACTCGCAGTTCTAGAAGCCCTCTCCTTCCCGAAGTACATGGGAGTCACCTGGTGGGCAGTTCCATAATGAAATAGATCACATCATCGTCAAACGAAAGTTTTGCCTTACTGACGTCGCTGCTGTTCCGAAGTTCTACACGGATTCAGACCATCGTCTCCTCCGCGCTTGATTCCGCCTTTCAGTGCGTGGAGAGAGAGCTGCGATGTTCAGGAAACGAAGCCTCAAGACTGCTGTCAATTGGGATCCCTTCGCTTCATTGACGAGTTTGTGGGAAGATTCCGTTAGCGACAACATCGATGAAGAATACAACCGGCCCGTCAAACCGGACCGGGAAAGCTGAAAGTCTCAAAAACGTCAAGAAAAGTCACTCCTCAAAGGCTCTTGAGCTAACACGCCAGCGTGGAATCGTGCGAGCTGCAGGCAATAGTCAGCTAAGGTCCGACCTTGCGCAGCTATGCAGAGAAGCGATAAAGAAAGATCTGAAAGAGAGAAGAGCAGCAGTTTTGACTGAAGCCGCGAATCTGGAAAAGCATTCGCAGAGCCCGTCGGAGCCTAGTCGGTTATAAGACCGAGATGACTTCCCTTCGTCTTCCCGATGGAACTGTTACAGCATCCCGAAGGGCCATGGAGAAGGTCTCTACGACGTCTACTCGGATCTCTTCGAAAGCCACCTCCACCTGTCTAATTAGAATCTCAGACAAGACGGGTAAATCGTCCCTCCAGTTCTCCGTTCCGAAATTCGACATGCCATCACGTCGATGAGGAATGGTACGGCACCCGCATCCTATAGGACCAAAGCAGAACATCTGAAGACCCTGGCCCGGCTTTTCACGCGGTACCTGTCGGAATGCAAGGTACCCCTTCGTGGAAAACTAGCAAGACCGTGTTGCTGTATAAGAAGGGAGATCCAGACGACATTGGCAATTATCACCAAATTTGCCTGCTGTCTGAATTCTATAAACTCTTCACACGGAATATCCTTAAAGGCACAGTTCACGACAATTTTGGGTAATCCAGATTATGATGAAAAATGGACGACAAGATCGGAAATAGTGCGATGAAGGCGGAGAGCGTGCGTGAATCTGTGTTTCCAAGGTGAAAAAAGGCTTCGAAAAACCGTTAAAAAAGGAGCTGGACGAGAATGAAACAAGAAGGATGAGGAAGAGTGGGGCGTTGGGACGAGCTATACAATGTGTCTCACTGCGTACGTGTGGGTCCTGGTACGAATAACAGACTATTGTAAGCAAAAATTCATTTACATATAAGCATAAGTAAACAAAAGAACCCTAGTAACAGCAAAAGTTGCTCACCTTTCTCGGCCTCAAAAAGTAGGAAATAAATAAGGGATCGCGACAGCAAAAAGAATAATAGAGGAAAAAAAATGGGAGAAAAACGTCGCCTCATCACTCGGCTATCAGCTGATTGTGTGTGTGTGTCCCAGAACGGATAATTGAAATCTGCATTGTTTCGACACTCGTCTGAACGTCTGACGTGACATCGATCGAGAGGCGGGAAGTCGATTGACGTTCCCGCCCGTTGAGTTATCGTGAACTGTGCCTTTAACAGGATTGGCAGAATATAAGATGAAGGACAGCCATGCGAGCAAGCAGGGTTTCGGAGAGGGTTCAATACAACCGATCACATCCGGACCTTTTCAATACTCACTGAAGTATCGCGGGAGTACAAAAAGCCGTTATGTCTTACGTACATCGATTCGAAGAAAGCCTTTGATACCGTCGAGACAGAAGCGGTAATTGAAGCCCTGGGCAACCAGGGTGCTCCTACTCAATGTGAGGATGCTTCGTGAGCTCTACAACAACTTCACTACCAGGATCTCCCTATTTTATAACGAAGTCATCATCAACACGAAGAGAGGGGTTCGAGAGGGCGATACCTTCTCACTAAAACATTCAGTGCCGCTCTCGAGCACGTCATGCGTCATGTGGAACGGCCGCTACTTACATCATCTTCGCTTGACAGATGACGTAGTTATAACACCCAACGTCAGCAGGTGGAGCAGGCGGAACAACGGATTGGTACCTGATGCTCCTTTTGCGCTGAACGAAAAGAATATTTCTGAATGCTCCAGCTATGTGTATCTAAGTCGGGAAGTCAACATGATGAACGAATTAGCTACGGAGCTGGGCAGGCGAAAACGCGCCGCGTGGAGAGCATTTAAGAATATCGAGGGAGTGGTGAAGAAAACGAAGAACATTCGGCTCCGTGCTCAGCTTTTCGATACTGCGGTCCTTCCTGCTCTGACATACACCTCAGAGATTTGGACTCTACGAAAGCAGGATGAGTATGCTGTCAGCGCTTTGGGAAGACTGGGACTGACTGGGTTCCTCGGAACATCAAACGAACTCTAGGAAGGGCGCCAACGAGATGGTCAGACTTCTTCACTGAAGTTCTGAACGAAAGGAAAGTTGGACCTAGTGTCCCTGAACGGGAATCATTCACTGGAGTCCCTTTGTCGTGGCAGGGACGAATGGAGACATTACTGACGCCAGCTCGAGGAAGTCGATGATCAACGGGACGACAGGTAATACCTATGATACTTAGCTAGAACATGGCAATCGTTTTCTCAAGTTTTCCCTCTTCGTGGGTTGAGGCTTAGGCTTGTGATCTTTTTTCAAAAAAATTTCTTGACGCCGATCTGCTGCAGTGAAAACTTCGAGTCAACCACCTTCATCCTCGGAGATAGCCGACAGGGGAGTGAGATTCCTTCAAACTGATAAAATATGTTCTACCACCAATTCGCTTGCTCTCTTCAAGCAAGCTATTGCAAAAAAAATACTCTTTTAGCCTCGTCTCTGGGATTCACCCCCGCATTCGACTTGCGTTCATAATCGTAGTGGGTGCATGACTTAAGGGACAATGCATCGCAGAGGCTAGCCGATACACAAGCCAGTGCTCGCAGATCCCCCGGACGAATGGGGTTGCCAATACACCCCGAGCCCAGAAAGAAGGGAAAGTCTTGGTTGGCCGAGGCGGGTATCACGATGTGGAATTCGACCCGTGACCTTGCCGTACTACACGACCTCTATCATTCTTTATAGGTTTAGGCATAGGCTCAGGCTTAGGCATAGGCTCAAGCTCAGGCTCAGGCTTCGGCATGGGCTCAGGCTTAGACATAGGCTAAGGCCTAAGCCTCAGTGTCTTACGTACATCGATTCGAAGAAAGCTTGTGAACCGTCGAGACAGACGCGGTAATTGAAGCCCTGGGCAACCAGGGTGTTCCTACTCAATCTGTGAGGATGCTTCGTGAGCTCTACAACAACTTTACGGTCAAGATTTCGCCATTCTAAAAACAGGTCATCATCAACGTGAAGAGGGGGGGTTCGACGGGGCAATACTATTTCGCCCAAACTTTTCAGTGCCGCTCTTGAAAACGTCATGCGTCATATGGAGTGGGAAAGCATGGGAGTGAAGGTCGACGGCCGCGACTTACATTATCTCCGTTTTGCAGATGACATCATGCTCATAACACCCAACATCGAGCAGGCGAAAAAAATGCTGGCCAAGTTCGACAACGCTTGTGGGAGGATGGGATTACGACTGAACCTAACAAAGCCGATGTTCATGCGGAACGGATTGGTACCTGATGCTCCTTTTGCGCTGAACGAAAGGAATATCTCTGAATGCTCCAGCTATGTGTATCTAAGTCGGGAAGTCAACATAATGAACGAGTTAGCTCCGGAGCTGGGCAGACGGAAACGCGCGGCGTGGGGAGCATTTAAGAATATCGAGGGAGTAGTGAAGAAAACGAAGAACATTCGGCTCCGCGCTCAGCTTTCCGATACTGCGGTCCTTCCTGCTTTGAGATACGCCTCAGGTACTTGGACTCTACGGAAGCAGGATGAGCATGCAGTTAGCGTCACTCAACGCGCGTGGAAAGGACAGTGCTCGAAATTTCCCCGTACACGCAAGTGCAGAAGGGAATCCGGAGTTCCGAGCTCCGTCAACGAACGAAGATCAGGGATGCCGTGTCTACGCCAAGAAATCGAAAATCAGATGAACCGGGCACGTCAAGCGATATAGTGATGACCGTTGGACCAGGGCGGTAACGGGCTGGATCCCTCTGGATGTCAAGCGAACACCAGGATGGCCGCCAACGAGATAGTCAGACTTCTTCGCGGAAGATCTGAACGAAAAGAATGTTTGGCCCGTGTCCCTCGAGCGAGTACGATTCACTGGACTAGTCTGGCTCGCGACAGGGACGAATGGAGACTTTACTGGCGCCCGCTAGAGGAAATCGACGATCAACGGGAGTACACTTGATACAGGTGATGTCTTTTAGTTTGTCTATGTGCTTGTGCATTGTGTGTGTCCAACCGGAAATTCATAATCTTGCTCCCGTGGACCTGGAGCGTGTAAATTTGCTAGCAGTACAGGTGGCAGGCTAGGAACACTGATGGTAGGCGGCAGGACTGGACTTCCACAAGAAGCGGATTGTACGCGGAAATTAGCGCTTCAGGGAGTCCAAATTCGGTGCGGAACTGCTTTTGGGGGAACGTGAAAATTGTAAATAAGGGCCTGAGGAGTCAAATTCGGCACGACCACAGACGGCAGGCATAAGAAAGATTATATGTGTGACTGAGCTGCTCACAATTTCTGACGTGTACCTACATATCTATTAGGTTGATGCATAATTATTGCGGATTTTTTCGCGGCTTTTTTCTCTCGATAGAATTTGAATATAAAGTTCGGGTTTTTTCTAAAAATGATCTACTTGATTTCCTCTACAAGAATATACTCGAAAATCCAACCGCATATTCGCAGAACTAGGCTTTACTACTTCGAGAAAGATTGGAAGGTGGCACAGTCATTCCGCGATCTCAGTAACTTTCCAGCGATCGTTCATTAGGTGATCTAGTGAAAGTGCACATGACTTCCTCGTGGTCAAAACACGGTTATTTTGATATTTTCTATTTTCCCTGCACTTTACCTGCCTATATATTACAATATTCTATATTAGCTGCACAATTATTGCGGATTTTTTCCAGCAAATTTTACTCGAAGAAACTGTAGAAATACTAAGCAAAGACATATTCAAATAATTACTCCGGAACTTATTCACCGTCTACGTCAAGCACGTCTACGTCAAGCACTGCTTCCCATTGATTAGTTAGTCAGATCCCAGAAGTGAAGAAGTTTTGATCTTTACGGGCGATCCACGCCTCGACATCGGCCATCAAGTCATCCAAATCGACGTAACTTCTATTCTCTAGCCATTTTTCGATGAGCGGTTGACGAGATAATCCAAAGAAGTTTTTGCTGGTGAATATGGCAAATTCAGGCGCAGATCCCATTTCTTGGTTGGCTTTGGCTGATTGTTCGATCGCCGATTTGATCGGCGAAAAGTTACTGGGATCGCGGAATGACTGTGCCACCTTCCAATCTTTCTCGAAGTAGTAAAGCCTAATTTCGCGAGTATGCGTATGGTTTATTGAGTATATTCTTGTAGAGGAAATCAAGTAGATCATTTCTAGGAAAAATTCGAACTCAATATTCAAATTCTATCGAGAGAAAAAAAGCCGCGAAAAAATCCGCAATAATTATGCATCAACCTAATACCTTATGTAGCGTATGAATAAATGTGTATGGAGGGGTGTAGCGAGCGTGAAATGAGTTTAGTCTAAGTAAAACTACGCAGTCAACGCAGATGGGATAAGTGATTAATGGACCAAGTTACTCGAGCGCACAGAGCTCGAGCAGAAATACGCTCATGACGGGTGGGGTGAGCACGGATTGTGTTTATGTCTGTGTTCCGCAGAAACTCAATAATTCCTGTTCTTCTGAAGCAGAGCTCTGAATTCGGAAAAATGCAGGTCGCGAGCCAACTATAACACGAGAAGGAGGAGAGGCTAGTGTAAGCAGGGTGTTCGGACTGATGGTGATTTTGCTCTTCATTAATGGAAGAGGCAAAGTTTCTAGGTCATCGGAAGGTAAGAGACGACGGTCGTTCTTCCTGATTACAGAAGCACTGCTCACTAGTGAGACCATAGAAAATGGACCAGCTTTTTCTTCTAGAATTACCCATTATCTCGTGAACAATCTCAAAAATTACTTCGATCTATCTTCTCCCCTTTCATCAGAAGACTGGATAGGATCGGTATTTTTGGGCTCCAGAGAGCAGTTACGCACTTCATCGTGAAAGGTATGCCAAATTATAGAAGCGAAGCACTGTCGTACTTTTCGTTTCTATCAACAGAGAAGTACAGGGTGGGCTAATATGTATTATAATGTCGGCGCACGTTGACATTCATACCAATTTTTTTTTGGATTTATAACATTTCATTAAAATTCTTCCATTTTCCAAGGTTACAGATTACAGATCACATCGTTTTCCTCAGTGATACATTTTTCCTCAGATTCTATAAATAATGTCTAAAGAAATGTACATCCCATGATGTTTTCTGCGCAAAATTGTACAAATCATCTGCACAAGAAGGCCTCTATGAAATCAGGAAGTGATTTTCCGAGTAAGCAGGCTGAAGAGAAGAGCAAGATTGGCTTGCAACAGCTGCTTAGCCGTTTCTGAAGCATCTAGGGTGTCTGGAAACTAAAGGTTTTGGTATACACAGCTAATAGTGATTTCGGGTTCTGAGGATAAATCGAAGGGGTTTGGATTTACAGTACTCGAGGAAAGAGAAAGGGAATGTGCAAGTTGTGGAAGGGGTGAAGCCGCATAACGTAGTGGTGGCACACTGTATCCGGTGGGCTAGCTAAATGGGAATAAGGAGGAGCAACAGGTGCACCTAACCCTCATAGCCGGAGAAAGCGCTGCGATCGAATTCAGAGTGGTTCAAACGAGACTTTGTGCTCGTCGGATGATAAGCACATTACAGAGGAGATTTGTAATGCTCTCATCTACATGTTTAAATACTTTCAGGTGACCTCTAGGGAAGCGATGCAAGGTGTCAGAAAAGTTTGAAAGGAAACTCTCTGGTAACTAGCTCGCTCGTGGGCGCCATGAGAGGATGAGTGCTTTCCACAATGCAAAAAATCGAGTTCCACCCTCCTATGACTTTTCCAACTACTACTCTAGTTCCAGCTTTCTGAGTCGCATAACTTATGTGTAACATTTATTTTGCTCCATGTACGGCTTTCTATGAACCTCGGCATGATTGTATTACTGAGTTTGTTGTTAGCCTGAATTCTTCACGAGGTTTTTAAATAACCTTTATTAGGCTAACGTCTTTTTTTCGTTAGGCTCACTCGCCTGCAAGGCGACTATGATAGGTCACCCTGCAGGCGAGTGAGTGGATGGGCTAGGAAGGTGCGAAGCAAAACGAAAGCAAGAAAAAAAAAACAAGGGAAACGTCAGCCTAATAAAGGTTATTTGAAACCTCGTGAAGGGTTCAAGACAACAACAAACTCATTAATTTTTTTTGTTTTGCTTTATTTTATTTCTCATGCTTTGAGTGTAACGTAGTTTCTCACTCATACATTCGATATTGTTACAAGTCAACCTAGTGGTCTGACAGAGAGGTCACCAGCAAACCAATTGAGCGAGGTCACCCTGCAGGCGAGTGAGTGGATGGGCGAGGAAGGTGCGAAGCAATTAGAGTTGGACCTAAATTGACCCACCCTATCACACTAATGCCTGCCCCTCTAGTTGATTCTACACACACGGACGGGTCCCCCTGATACATGTGCGAACAGAAAAAGGCCTGCCAATGTAGTACTAATACTCTTCAGGTAAATATGCTCATAGTCAGTCTTGAACTGCCTTCCCCACGTTATACTTCAATGCGATCCTTTCCAGGTACTCACAAAAAAATAATTGCTCTGGTGGCTCGCGAAGACATCGACTTGACATTGGCACCAACGACAAATTTGAAATCGATTCTTAAAGCTTATCCACAGTGTTGAATCTATGAAGTGAAGAGGTTTCTCACTAAGAAGCCATAATAAATGCTTGGTGCCGGCAACATAACAAGAACACGAAGTTACCGATAAAAAATTTCAATTCTGGCTTTCGATTATGGTTTTTTAAGAATCGTGTTAACATCTTCTATCTTCTCTTCGAAGTGGGAACCGACTGCACTTATGAGGTGGGAAAACTAAGGGAGAGAAGATTTGAAAACTTGAAAGAAATGGCTGCAGTTAAAGGGAAATAAAGCGAAAATAAGGACGAAGGTCACGATCTGCTGCTCAGGATTAACCAAGCGCAGTGAGAATATTTTGGCTTATTTTGAACTGATTTCGGCGATGAAATGCCCTGAAAAATAGGATGCAATAGTTTGGCTTGAATTTTTTCGAGTAAGGTAATAACTGCTTTAGAACGTGATAGTTGTAGAGATAGAGATGGAACTAAATTCGGTGAAAATGTAGTTGGAGGGTGCCAGGCCCTTTCGTGCTCTGCGTCACTTCAATTCTTACCCCATCTAGTCATCTCACACACCTCGGAGCTTCTCCCCTTTTTAAAGTTAGGGAAGGAGCTCTGGGGTGAGTGAACCAATTAGGTGTTCGATTCTTACTCCATCCCAGCTTTTTGCACGAGGTCGTCATCTCTCTCACCTCAGAGCTCCTTCCCTAACTTTGAGAAGGGCAGGAAACATTTCTGCACTCGAGCGTCGCATTATGCCGACTAGTTCAGAGATTCACCCAAACTTCTGCTGTAAGTATTCATATGGTTAATCTGGCTCGGAGACTCTGGTCTGTTGCTGAAGAATTCAGACTACATGTTCCCCAGAATGTTCTTATAATTTCTTACCATAAGCCGAAAAAAATTGCGCCAGTACTCAATCTCCTATCGTTTGGCTCACAAATGTGTTTACACATTTATTTTGCAAAAAGTGGCATGATACAGTACTGATAGAATTCATATTTGTTCCTTGATCATCTCCCTCATATCTTTAGGAAAATCTGGATTCTCAAGATCATGTATTCCGAAGTCGATAAAAACATTCCGTCTAATACGGCCGAATTCAACGACAACCCGTTCCTTGATCTGAAATGGTTCTCTTGACAAATTTACTGTCCCATCCTAGCAGCATAAATGACTCTAGTAAGTTTTTCTGATTGCAAAACGCGACTAACAGGAGCAATCACTACAGCGAATATTGAATCCCAGAATGAAGAGGAAAGCTCTTTGATGACAACTCCGATATTTTTCAACATGTCCACTATCTGAACTAGTTGTCACTCACTAAACTTTAAACGAATAAAGCGTTACGCCTAAGATCACCAACAAAAACCTAAAAGCTTGTAGGTTGAGCGTATGATGATGCGCCCCATTGTCCCTTCATCGCGAACTGCTTGAAATGAGAAACGCTATTTTGGGAAGAGCGAGGGCTGTTATAAGTGAGTGGGAATTATTTGTAAGTTTAGGCAAAGGCCGATGTGCTCTGCTTGCAGCGATATTCCCTGGAAGGACACATAAAAGCGACGTACACCATTACACGTATGCTTAATGACGAGGAAGGGTCGAATATTGAACATCTCGTCCTCTTTCCCTTGAAGATCCCAATAGTAGGGAGGGCGCACATTCGACCATGCAAGCAAGTCGTCGCCTACCACTGAATACATATATTCCTCAATGTTCATGCATGAATTTGAAGTTGCGGCACTCACCGTCGTGTTCCATCAACTCGACATGCAATGGATCGTACTTATGCTGCGTATGACACACAAATAGTCCCTGCACCTCCACCGTGAATTCTTTCGCATTGAGAACAGTTAGAAAACCGAGTAGAAGAATAGTGAACATTACTTAGTTCTTAATTCTTTAGGTTAGCTCGTGTCGGAACTATGAAAATAGTGAGTCGAAAAATGACAAACTGTTTGAGAGGTTGAAAAACTGGAAAAAAGCCGAATAAATCCGGAAGGTCGCAGTTTAACGTTAAGGTGATAAGGAACATTATATGGCATGCTTTTGGTCAGTGTTTCTGTAATGCCGCGTTTGACTAACTCAAGACCAGGAAAATAGGTACTGGGAAACTTATATCTTAAAAGTATTCCCTCACTTCATGAACAATTGTACTTCAATATTGTGCCATACCTATTTGATGGTGATAGATAATGAATCCGAAGAAGTTGTGGTGGGCGGCAACGATGTCCAGAAATCAGGTCATAGATCATCCACGAAACTACGAATCCCCATGATAGAGATGTAAGGAATCATAATGTTTTTAGATAAAGCCACAGGCTTTACTCTAATCGTGTGCTGTCACTTAGAGCGTGAGTATAAAGCTTTAATTTGTGAAAATTGCTCAGATATGCTGTCAAAACCCATTGAGCGGATAGAGTGATTGACGTGTTTTGACAATATAGCGAATTTTTGGAGGCTAGAGGTCTACCACGTCTGCATTGGACAGCATCCAAGTCAAAAAAAATCGCTTTATGGACGATTTGTGGTCAAAGAGCTGAAATTGCCATCCCTTGTAGAGAAGTTAGTGAGAGATTTCTGGCTAGTTCCTTTTATATGCCGATGCCGATCAGATGTTTAGAATGAATCACAGCTCACTGCATGAAAACAGACAAAACTTGCGATTCTTTTCAAAACATTACTTCTCTCGATTGTTTTTCGTCATACGTTATACAGTGTTGTGAGTACTCAATGTGTTTGCACTTTTAGATGAGCCCTTTTACATCAAGTGTTTTTGACACTCACCCGAAATTAGCTGTCCAATTCAATTCAAGAAAAGGTTCGACCATAACCTCTCCCCGATTTCCCGCGTTCGCTTTGCGGAATGCGACAAATCTTTCTTAGTTGTCCAGCAGCTTCGAGCTGCAATTACCGTACTCAGCACGTCTTTCCCCAATCGATAAGACGCAATATTTTTCGTTGACTGCCTTTCTCTTTTGATAAGTTTTGATTGCTTTTTCTGCTCCTTTTTCGTTTTTATGTATATTAGGCTTGATTGTTTAGAATGACTCCACCTATATTTTGGAGGACCAGGACGGCATAGAAATTGAATAGGGATCGGCCAGCACATTCAAATAATTAAAGGACTTCCGAACCCACAAATTGTGCGCTCCAATCTTCCATCGCATTTCTGCGATACGTGGCGAGTACGGCTAGCGCGAAGCGCTGTTCGGGAGAAGATACCGGACAATCATTCAGTACATGTTTGTCGCTTTGATCGCTCCGATGACTACCAATACGGTCAAAGGAGCAACTATACCCTTTCATGTGTTGTAACCCATTGACGACCACGACGTTTTGCGGGAAGACGCCGCGAGGAACCGGCGCGCTTTTGGTCCACCCGCGACTGCAGCCCACATGTGGACATCATGGTCCAGCATGACCATTTTTTGAAGTTTATAAGAAAAAATTGTAAGTTTTTAGGAATGTTCCTTCAAATGGATTTGCTAAGAATGCCCACATTGGGTGATTACTGATCTTTATTATAGAAACGGCATTCGTCCTAGTGGTCATTCAATTATGAGTTCAATCATTACCAGAAACCGTCTCGGGAACGTTTTTTTTGCGTTGCGTTGGGAGCTTTGCGTTTGGTCGATGAAAGCGAAAATGCTGATGGCGACCATCTTTTAGAAGTATCTCATTTTTTGAAGTTGTTCAATGAACGAAGAATTCACCAAGGTATGTACTCTTTGAAAAAACACCTTTACAATTGTAAAATTGGAAGATTTTTCAAGACCACGCTGTAAGTAGTTCCAATTAGGCCTGATGTAATGTTTTTAGAAAAAAAAATTGTAAAAAATGGAAATATAGATGAATAAAACAAAAAAATACAACTGTAGTCCACATGTGGACTGTATGGTCGTCAATGGGCTAAAATAGTACAGCTCTGAAGAGTTTGCGTGAAACAATGTAAGCCACCGAATCCGGGAAACAACGAGGATAGAGCCGCTCATCATCATTCTGCGAAGCTTAAAATGACTTCGTGAATCGAAAAGTATAAAGCGAGGGGTATTATCTAAATTGGCGACATATGCCATCGAGTGTACAGTCGAACCATTGACAAGTTTCACGATTACGGTACCAATTCTTTAATTTTTTGTGAACAACGTGAAATGATATTATGCTGTATATGTCACAATACTGAAATGAAGTTGATGTGCTAGCCATAGCATGAGGCCTGGTGAGGAGAAACTAAGCTTGTCTTCCTCAGGGTATCAAGAGGAGAACGTTACGATCTTTGACTGTATAGGTGTGTGTGGTGTCACGGTCGCAGTGGCAACTCAGTAAGTTGTCTCGCCACGATCCGTGCCTTATAGTGAGATGCTTGTCACACTTAATTGTCTCACGGCACAGCATGCCGTTTAGGAATAAGGTCCGCCACCAATAAAAGCCTATCCCTGTACTATTCCCAAATCGTTCTGAATGCTCAGTGCTTGCGGTCCTGTGTTCTAGACAAGGTCTTTTCTTCCTCTACCTTTTACTACCCCTTTCCCAACTTTTGACAGAGGCTCCATTACGACCATTCATATCAATTCTTGAATGCTGAATTCAACGCACGCATGCGCGCTACGCATTTTGCTTGCAGTTGCATCTTATCCAGAAATTGGAGATTATTGCAGTATTTTTGATGGGGTGGGTAGCAACAGAAATTTGTCTCGTATAAGGTGTCAAGCATAATCTTATGAGGTAGTTATTCATCCAGATTTGCTTTGATTTAAACTTAACCATAGTAGGCTGTTGCACTTCCTCTCTCCCGCTTTACACCAAAAGAATATACTGTATCGACTATATCAGTTACTATATAACTTTACATAAAATCTGATACGGCTAAAACATCCAGCGTTCCACCGATTCACGAGCTGTGAAAACATTGATCACCTGTTCTTTAGCTCCACATAAACAGTGAACAGTACATGTGGTTCGTATGGATCGTGTATGTTATTTTTCTGGGTGGCATTTCGAGAAATGTACGGAAGCTTTCCATGAACACACTTTATCATGAATAGCCGTTGTCACATAACACATAAGTTTTTTCGCACTTGTTAACTTTGATGACATTCAAATTTCCTTCTAATCCAGTTTAGGAATCTTTTGATGATATCTGTTGATGATCCATTCCGTAAATCATTATAACTGTGTTAGGAACACTACTAAATTTTTATCAGTAAAGGGTGGTTATACTCTACCTAGAAAAATGCTTCGCTAATGAAAAGCAGTAAGTCTCGAAGAAATTTTTGCATCGATCTCCACTACATTAAGGCATGGGAAAAGAACTTTTGCACTGGGTGTTGGTTGATACGATTCTTTTCATTCGAATCGAAAATGATAATAAAGAATTAGACTCCTACGCAGTTGCCCATCGTTTCAGTAAGAACTTGCAATTTTAAAAGTCCCCTGAATTGTGTCATGTGCTGCTGATGAGCCACTCGTTTTGAGAGAGGTGTGTTCAGGATGTGGTCTCCAACATTTCTTGTCAGCAGGCTTTCCATGCACTCACTGAAGAACAAGTTGTGAGTCCAAAATGATTTTTTTCTATAGAGAACACTTCGCTGAATTCAAGTAGCGCTGTAGATGTCTTCATGAGCTCTTCATAAGCGCTTAACTCTGAAAATTTTCGTTCTTCTCAGCCGTGATCTTAGCTTGGTTTTCCCACTTTTGTCTCATATACATCGAAATGACATTATTTATACAGAGTTCTGATGATTACTCTGTACCCTTGTCTCCCAGTATCAAAAGATCAACTAGAACCCTTCGCAGTGACTGTTCGAAGTTTGGAGGCAGAAAGCGAAGCTGTAACCGATTCAGAAAATGCTACACTTTTATTTCCCCGAACTGAAATTCAAAAAACCAAGTAGTGGTTGAGTACCGCATCAAGTCGCATGCTTATTCCTCAGCGATTTTTGCAGTAATGGATCCTCGAGATCCACATCTTCCATGTCGATCCATACATAATCATCTACCTTCCCGAATTTGACAATAACTTCGTCTTTCACCTGAAACATATTACTCCGCTCTCATGTCAATCAGTCAATCATCAAAGCTAAAGGATTCATTCAAAAAGGAAAATGCACATAGCACCCTAAGGAATTCTCCAAAAGCTTTTATGAAAATTGCCAAGATAAGTAACAGGGTGGAGGTGCTGAAGTGGCAAGTGGTCACTATCGTATCTGCACGGTCACGAGTTCGAGTCCTGTTTCAGTATTCGCTTACACCAACAAAGCCTTCCATCCTTCCGGGGTCGGTTAATTGGTACCGAACACGTCTCGGAGATTAAAAGTACTGAGTTAAACGTTCTCTGGCCACCATAAGTCATTTATGTATAGGCCACACACGCACTCAATACGATACTACGATTCTGAATTGTAGTCGAATGCGGGGGAGGGGGGGGGGTGGGAGGGACATTCCTCAGACGAGACTGATTAAAGCCGAAAAACTTCAGCCTTCAATAAAAAACTGTTAGGCTTTTACAGGTCTCAATTTTTTTTTGCGAGTTGACTTTCCATATAAACTACGAGCGCGCTTTTCGTATGATAATGCTGGGAACTTTATGTTTTCAAGCAAAAGTGCCTTACGAGCGTATCAAAGTCAGCCTTCTAAGCGCACAACCAGAGACGCCTCGCCCTGTTAGTTTAGACGTTTGACCTACAATTTACCCATCATAACTTCCCTACTAAGGTTCCACTCTCTCTTCTTCCTCCCACTGTCATTAGCTACTGGCTAACTAGCTACTGGTTAGCTAAATTCACTACAATCCTCGTAGTATGCGGTGAATGATGAGCAATAGAAGAATCGGACGAGACGAGAAACTCCACAATATGGTTTTCCGTTGTGTGATTTTCTAGAAACGCACACCGGAATACCAACTGAGGATTTCAAGGCAGCACTTTTATTCCAATTAGTGAAAATCAAGGCAGAAGCAAAGGTCTGTTGAATCTTTATGAACCTTTACAGAATATGTAATCGTTCACGAGATGATGAACTGCCTTGAAGTGCGAGAATTTACTTCAGTGTAGTTCAGTTGCGCGAGGTAGCGGTAGATTTGAGCCTGTGCTGAAGAATAAAGAACGAAAGTGAAATTGGTTAACTCACACCGTGACAGGAATACCTGATTACAAGGTAAGGATCGATGCTGAACATCTCATTCTCAAATCCTCTCAGTAGAAAGGGTTCGATGGCATTCATGTTGACCCATGCGAAAACGTTATCCTCGATTACTAGAGCAGAAGCTGTACGAGATCCACAAAAGGATGGAGTGTATGAACAAAGCAAGTTGTCTTCACCCCTGCAGACGAAGCGTCCTTCTATAACTAATTGAACTTTTTTCGCACTGACTCCAATAAGAAGTACAAGGAAGATAATGCCGTCCATATCTCTGATTAAGTATATCATAAATTCAGGATCAAACCAACTGTGGAGTAAGCATGCTTCGGACGTTGGTTTTCCCAGGTGAGCATGGTTTATCGGACGAGCCTCAACATTTTCTAACAGCCTATGCAAGCTCAGTAAGTTAAATTACAAAAAAAGGCTAAGAGCACTTGCCACAGCAGAAGCTCTACCACTGAACTGCTCAGACACGTTTATGCGATACTTTTTCAAATGTTTACACTGACTCGCAACTATTTCCATGAGAACAGACAAAGCTTGGGTGACTGTTCAAAACACATGATTCCAAGCAGTCGGCAGTGAGTCATCGGCAGCTGGTGTTCTTTCAGTGATGTTAATCAAAACGAAAGCGAAATTCATTCCTTTCATTATATTGACTATAAATTTGAAATTACATGTGAATTGCAATGACATGCTTTTCCACTATAGCTAGCGAATAGACTCGAATGACTCGAAAACTGTCTACCTGCAGCGACAAACAGTGTGCAAAAAATCTTACTGAGTGACAGGTACCGTGCGGTGCGCAGCTGCGTCTTAAACAATATATTTACTGACCTCGTTCAGCGTTGATTTAAGGTGGGTTTATTAGACCACAAACGTCTGAAGTCTTTAGGCGGTAATCATCCTGTCGGAGGGATGCACCCCACATTCGTCTTCCATTCAGAATCGTAGTGGCGATTCGGGTGCGTAGTGGTTTATACAGTGGCTGGTCCGCCGATGTAAAATTCTATTCTTTTATCCTCTCGAACGAATTTGGTACCATTTGAATGACCCAAACGGAATTGAAGTACAGCGACCATACTAATCTTCTCTGTACTGTTCCAATTTTATTATATAATAGTATACGTTAGAATAGACGATGGAGCGTGCAATGTTTTGCCTTAAAATGGTCACGAGTCCTTACCATAAAATACTCAGTGGCCCTCAAGGGTAATAGAAAGGACCCTCTCCACCGAAGATCGACGGTTAGGTCATTGTGGAAGCCCTGCTCTCGGCTCGCGCGGCCTTCCCGCTCCTCAATCGAAGTCGCGTCAGACAAGTGTCGAGGCGATACAGATTGCAATTATTGGTTCTAGGCTGAAAAAGGTGATCTATTTTTGCTGTTACTGTGGTTTTTTGTTTACTTATGCTTATAAGAGAATGCATTTTTGTTTACCAAAGTCAGTTATTTGCATCAGGACCCACACGTACGCAATGATCAACGTTGTATAGCTCATCCAAACGCCCAACTCTTCTTCATTCTTCTTGTTTCATTCTCGTCCAGCCCCCTTCTTAACGATTTTTCAACACCTTTTTCCACTTTGGAAACACCAATTGACACAGCTCATTCGCCTTTACCACACTATTTCCCATCTTATCTTTCATTTTTCGTCATAATCTGGACTACCCAAAATTATCGTGAACTGTGCCTTTAACACTAAAGAATGTATAAATTTAATCACAGACTACTGAGAACGATCCAATCGGTGATAGCAGGGTAGGCCGTGAAGGGAAATTTGAAGGTAGTGAGTACTAATCAGTGTGCGTTACTAGTCAGTGTGCGTCATTCATTCAAAGCTTCTCCACTCTGCTGAAATGTGGATGCTCAGTAGGAAATCCATGTCCACACAATCGTTCCAGTATGAAATCGTTGTCATATAAGAATGCGAAAACATAAAAATTCCCACTTATTAAATGTGAATATAGGCGTTGCAATATGTGTCTTGCTTACAGAAGTATTTCTCATTGCCATTCAAAGTGATCGTTGCGTTTGCCATTGATATATTTCCTTACACCAGTTACTATTATGGCACTTTCGTGGCAGCAGCATTTAGAAACGTTCATTCCACAATAAAAGTGGCGTTAATACAATCAGCTCGCAATGGGAGAAGGG
Source organism: Haemonchus contortus (assembly GCA_000469685.2). NCBI lineage: Eukaryota > Metazoa > Nematoda > Chromadorea > Rhabditida > Trichostrongylidae > Haemonchus > Haemonchus contortus. The sequence continues at coordinate 45,007,982 of LS997567.1, read as the reverse complement.
CAGTAGGCACGGTTACGTGTAATCGATCCGCCGTACGCGGCTGTCGCAGACCATTTGCCTCTCTATAACAGTTCTAGCGCTCTTCGTACAGTTCAGTTGCTATGCGATTTTTACTTTAGGCATGATTCTGCTGATAGTTCTTTTGTTCCTGAATTTCCTACTTGCTGCTGCATTCTGCTACATTCCTTCGCGCGCGGCTCCCTCTCGCTACGACGCGACAATTTCGTTCCTACTGCACCACACCCGCTCGCGATTAGCCATTGCTATTACGAATGAGTAGTCCTCGAGAACGGAGTGCTGACTACAATGCCAACATCGCCTTCAAAATCTTGATAATGGTATGCCCATTCTAGGGAGTTTCACTCACCTGCTACACGGTAACGACAACCACTTGTATGCAGCATCTTGAACGTTAAAGTTACTTGAACGTAGTACAGCCAAGGGGAGAAAAGGTTCACGAGAATGATATTTTTGACTGCTTACGACATCTAAGCGAGAATGAATTTTCTTCTTCCACGTACTAAAGGTTTTGGGTTGGAAAACTGACGTTTTTGGTAGTAATAGAGTATTTCAGATGCGCCTAAGGTTGTAGTTAAGTTTGAATGATTAACTGGCGAATGTCATAACCTGCACTGACTGAGAGCGGTGGATGCAGGCGCAAGTAGGTGTTCCAGACCTTTTAAGCGGGTCTGATACTATTGTGTAACTCTTGTGGGATTTAGAGATGCGTGATCTGATTTTTAGGCTCTATATTATGAGAATGGCAGCGACTTCACTTCGCACATCCTTACCTTCATTCGTCCGCAACAAATAAACAACAAACAAAACTGCTTTTCGAAAAAGCACCATGTTTCCAAAGCTCAAGTACGAAGAGAAACTATATTAATCATGTATCAACAGTGATAAGTTTTTTCTAACTAGCCACCACATTTTTTATGAAGTTTTTATCTTTCCAAGTGTTTATCCCTCGTTGGCTCTTATTTTCAGACTTTTGTTAGTTCTGAGATGTTCTTAGAAACTGCCACGAAGAAAGATCAAAAGAGGGAATTCCTTTCACACGTAAATCAGTTTGAAAGGAATTCTCGCCTAAAGTCAGACCATTCAAGCTTTCCATGTAAGTGTGCTAGTCTAATATGATTTAAGAAGGGGTACAGGGTTGGAGGGGTTCAAAACATTACTCTATATTATACCAGCAATTGGTATATATGGTATATTGACCGCAGCAATTGGTTTGCGGCTATATTTTAATGAGAAAAGGATCGAGCTTTAAGAGCACAGCCATGTTTAACTCCTTGAAATGTGTCACTCACAATCAGTAGACCCTTATACAGGATCTGGAGAAATCCACATTCGAGAAAGATCGTGCCGCGCATCAAAGGAAATTGGCTTCAAGACGTGTGCACTACGCTAGTTCTTTGTGAGTCATCTAAACTGCTATAGTGCGCTCATCGAGTCCTCGAAACTGTCAAAAAATCACAGAAGCCCTTCGTAACCAATGAAGTCCGGGGTAGAACCAAATGGGGGGCGCGCGAATCACGCGTGACCCCATTAGAGCTCTTCGCACACGCAGTATCGTTTCAGTACTTTTCTGTTGAGATGGACCAAATAAGTTTGCAGTAGTCTCGGCTTCACCATGAACAGGGCAAATCTCTTTACTATGGCAAAAAAGCCCCTTCGAGATTGAGAATTACTTCATAGGTCTACAATTTACTTGCCAAACGTTCAAAATAAGAATAACTTTAATTTTTTCGATCCTAGAGAACGCAATCCTTCTGTAAACGTGCATAGTTGGTCATTTACTTACTTATTCTACTTATAAGTTCTTATTTCTTGTGTTATGATGGTAGGCATGATGTTTTAACGCTTTTTGTCCGATGACCTCATTATGTATGTTGGCGCGTGAATCGCACCACACCCGAACCAAACAGAAGAAGCCTAACTTGACTAGCCTACCTTTGCGAATCTCATTCATTAGATTATCATTTCCCCGCTCACAGACGTCTAACGGAATTTTCAACAAAATCAATTTTGTGGGAAGGAGCCTCATTCAACGAACAATATTGCTCAGCTAGCCTGACATAAAGCCGCATGATGAGAATACATTGGGAACGATGAGAGGGTAAAGCAAAAGAAAATGGCAAACATTGACACTTTTGGCATGAGGAAAAGTCAATATTTGATGCCAAAAATTTCTAAGATGCAGTGTACTTATTTACTCCATCCCCAACCTTCTCTACTTTTTAACGTCTTAATAACGAGTACTATCGAATGACTCGAGCGAAATGCCGAAGAGAATGAGTGAATGGCTTGTCTTGAACATAAAAAATCGTGTGGCCGTACTGAAGCACATTGATTTCACAGTTCTTTTTTTTTACTTCAGTCGTTCCTGCCCATGACGAAGTCGCAAAGAATTTCATACAGCTGCTCGTCTCTAACATCACGTCAAGTAAAACAGATCAATCATAAATGCACCAGAAACAAGCAGTGCGTGGGTTCTGATGAGAGCTGGTAGACTGGCATTAACACTTCAACCGCATATGTAAGAGCCCATCAAATATAAATATACATACGCATAATTTCATGAAATAATGGTTGCGGTGAACATGGGACGAAGCGTGAAGGGCTTGCAGATTTCATAAGTGAATTACCTTCACCATCCCTCACGTCCGTTAGACGGACAGCAGCCGTCACAGTGGGAAAGCCGTCATTTGGCCACTGCCCACGCTCCCCCTCCCCCTCCACCGCACTCTCCCTTGAGCAATGGTGGAGACGGCAAAATCGATAGGACAAGCGGTCACCCCCTTCCCCTCCCGTGATGCTTCCGGTCGGTCAAGGCCTCATCCTACTGTTCTTTCTGTTCTTCATAACTCATTCAGTCTTCATACTTCCCAGTAGCTGCACAACCTGCTATATCTTTTCTTGTTGAAGTAATAGCCTCCGCGGGATGCCATTCATTGTAAATCATTCATCGTTTCATATTGTTCAGCTTCCGGAGATTTTTGATGAATTTGTTCATTATAGCCACCGGTTCGCCACCGTTGATTCTGAACTGGGGTCTGCAAGCTTAAACATGAAATTCAAACAGAATCACTACTTGTTATTTGAATTGTAGCGCACGTAAACCATTCCGTTTGGTCCCTTGATAAATACTTCAACATCTTAATGTGAGAGAAGTAGCCTTGAGAAAGTTTCGCAGAGAATGCTAGTGCTGCTAAGCCGTCGACAAAGAACCAGAATCACTTAACTGTACCCTAGAAATCAGTATTTTGCTTTGCAAAAGGATTCTTTTTGACCAAGTGCATCGATGATCGTCAATATTACTCGTGATCACACTAGATGGCCGAGCAAATTCGATCGATCGTATTCCCTAAGAGCACCTACATGAGTCTCATTTTAGAAATTTTTGACATCAAATATTGAACTTTTGTTCATGCTGAATGTGTCATTGTTTGCTGCTCTTTTGTTTTATACTCTCCTCGTTCCCCATGTCAGTCTCATCACGCGGCTTTATGTCAGGCTAGCTGAGCAATACTTGCTCGTTGAATGAAAAGGCTCCTTCCCACGAAATTGATTTTGTTGAAAATTCCGTTAGACGTCTGTGAGCAGGGAAATGATAATCTAATGAATGAAATTCGCAAAGGTAGGCAATTCAAGTTTGGCCTCTTCTACTTGGTTCTACCCGGTACTTCAATGGTTACGAATGGCTTCTGTGATTTTTGAGTTTCGAGGGTTCGACGAGCGCACTATAGCAGTTTAGATGACCTACAAAGAACTAGCGTGTGTGCATTCGACGTCTAAAAGCCAATTTCTTTGATTTGCGACACGATCTTTCTCGAATGTGGATTTCTCCGGATTCTGTATAAGGGTCAAGTGCGTAACACTTTACAGGAGTTTAACTGTGCTGTGCGCTTGAAGCTCTATCCTTTGCTCATTAAAACATAGCCGCAATACATGAAAAACGTGGGAACTTGTAGTTCTACATAATGAAAAGTCTTATAAGGCCGAATCATCTGGGTATGCCGAAAAGCCAGTTCTAATTAAACGTAGTAACTAGCAATCAGCGTATGTTTTTTGAGCCATCCTTTTGCTCCATTAAAACCTTCCACTAGAGGTGCGACGGAAGTTTTCGAAATATTTTTCGGTCGCTACATGGAATCGCGGTACTTTCGATTAAAGGGGTCTTTGTCTTGATTGAACTATCTAGCCGCTGTGCAGTTCGAGCGCGGGTGTCCTTTTTGCTTAAAAAGTGCACGTTTCCATAGATTACCCGGTTTTCCTGCTGGAAATGCATTTGCGGAGTCGTAGCGGTGACGACCTTTTTTATTTTCGTATTGACGTTGTTCGGCAGAAGTACGGGTAGTAAAAAGTGGCTCGCCTTTTAGATGCAGCTGGATAGCTTACTATTACAGTTGACGTAAAGCTCGTTAAACGAGCCCGTTTACGGCAAATATTTGTCTTTTTTCAGTGAATACTTCCTGCAATCTGTTGCCAGCAGAGCCAGCGATTATGCAACGTGGATGGAGGATTGTTATTACAGTGTAGCATCTGTTTACAAACATGAACAAAGTTAAGAGTGAAAAATTATAAAGATGTCCGTCCGGCTCTAGGAAAAAGTAGTAAGTGTTATTTACGCTGTATGGTGTTTGACAGCAATTTGCGCTAGAGTGGCCGAGTGCTATCATCTGCTAGCGAGAGGGGTTGATGTAGCTACAGGTAGTGTTATACCTTATCTTGGCTGTAGCAGGAGTTTATGAAGAGAGAAATCATTTTATTTTTTATTTCTCTGAAGGCTAATGGTACCTTAATGAGAACTTTCACGCTCTCTCCCGTCGACGCAATATCCTGCTGCCACGTGTAGAACTCCAAATGATCGTCGTGCTTTTACCAACCTTTATCCAGTTCCTCCTTTTTGTAGCAAGTATTTATCGCATTTTCTGACGATTTTGCAAACTATAAATGCCATCTCATCAAATTTTCAGATCGAATATCTATCTACAGCTGATGTTGCACTATGAACTGAATGTCATATTTGAAGAATGTAGCTGTTTTATCAGCTGCTCATTCTTGTAAAAAGCCGCAGTTCGATGTTCAAATCTGTTTTGTGATCAAATTACTTTGCAAACATTTGTTCGGCCGCTCGGCTACAATGTAGTTTTTTTCCATGACCAATTACCTTGCTTGCCTTATAAACACGATCAGACAGTCAGCTAGCAATAGTACAAGGGTTTCTTCCAAATCTGGGTCACCAAATCCAGTGATGTTCACCTTCTCTTATGTAAAGGACCTTTGATCCGGGGTAAGAAAGGTGGTTTGATTCTCGATCCCTGGAAGTCACTTGCTTACTAATCATGAATTTCTATTTTTTTCTTTCGTCTTGAACCAGCTTTATATCACGGGACTCGCTCGCCCAATGGTTGGTATGTGTTTATATAGTACATAGTCATGGGCGAAGGGTTCATACAATGAATTTGTGAACAAAGGGGCCTCTGTGTAGTATCGGTTACAAAGACTTTTTTGCAAGCTTTAGTTCGAGCGTATTTCTACAAAATGAAGCTCCGTAATGGCGTACCTGTAGCTTCAGTTACGGTGTCGATACGAGAGCACAAACGAACCTAACCTACAAATCATTCTTATCACATCGGCCTAATATATGAAGGTCATGATTATGCAAGTCATAAGCTTGTTATTCAATTATAAGTAGAAGAAGGGTCACACGGAGCACGATAGAATATTTAACGGAAGTGATTGAATCTTGTGGCACTCTACTTGGTCAGCACGACCTGTAGATATCGTGTGTGCATATCTAACCGTGAAATCCAGAATTCAGGTCATTTATATGCATTGAAGGGAAAGGGCCAAGACTGAAAGAAGTCATCCAAGAAAAATTAATGGGCAGATAGTAGCATAAGGGAATAACCCTAGGAGACTGAAGGGATGGAGTTTTTCGTAGTAGTTCATGGGTATACTTTACTCGTACTTCAAATGCATTTGAGGTTCCAATTGCGTGGTCTTCTCATGTTATCTGAGAATTGGCAGCTTTTGCCAGGAGTGAGGTACCGGAAGGTGCCATTGAAGCCTAGCTCTTGTCTAAAAACTAACTTTTTTTTTATAATTCATTAACATGCCTCTTGAGTTATATCCTATGTAGTCGGCAGATAATTTCTAAGTCCGTCTGGAGCTTTCAAAGACTATCAACGTGAGAGAGCTAGCATTACTGCTTTGAAGGAAACTCATAGCATCTCGTCATTAATCTCCACTCGTACGGTGACTTCCCGCTCTCCTTATACTTTCTCCTAAAGGGATTTCTCCCACTTTCTCAAGAAACTTCTACTCACTCTTGGTGGTTTGTTTAAACAATTTTTGTATGGGTTTTTGTATGGGTGTTGTATGGTGCTCCTCTTTCTCTTGTGTTCCCTTTTTGTAGTCAGCATTAATGAGGGCTGAAATCATCCGAGTGAGATTGTGAGTTTGCTCGCTAAAGTGATGCGTCGCAATTATTTCAGGACTCATTTTATCAGTGAAAATAACATTGATGTTGCAAAGGTTACCCATAATTTTTGCAAATAAGTAATATCAGTTCGGAAACCATCGTAAAAATCCTGCTGGTTTTTATATTATCAGTTGGGCTCCGCGCATTAACGCGTGCGTCACCACAACGAACGCGTGGGATAGAGATGATTTGTTGGTCTGAGCTCCCTCCCAAAGAATTTCGCAGCAGGCTGAGGTCTGTAATGAGTCTTTAGAAAAAGATCCAGTACCTTCCGGTCACCGCGGAAGACTTTATTTCATCCGATTTGTCAAATTATTCCTAAGCTTTGCCCCTTTTTCTCGGTGTGTGGACTTTTGGAGCAAGGTTTTCTCATCACACCACCCATTCCGTGAATGTTCCACTCTTTGTGAGCGAGGTGCCTTTGAGCTCATATGTGTTCTGTTGACCTTGCTTGGTGTCCCAATCATCGGAGGGATAAACCGACTTATTCAGGTAATACCGAATTTCGGGAGACAGAAACTCTTTATATACATTAAGTGATGTGATGACTTTATAGGTAGTGGCTAATGATAACTAATGATTATGGCTTATATAAAAGATGATTTCAGAATGTTAAGGACATTTTTGTTCAGAGTTGTGAATTTTTGTGTATACTAAAACTTGATGCAGCCCCCCCCCCAACCTCCTTCAGAGATTTGACCACATTCCTTCCACAGATTTGGATTTGTTTTTTGAATTATTGTCTATACTAAAACTTACTGCAGTTCCCCCCGCCCCCAACCTCCGTCAGAGATTTGACCACATTCCTCTCATAGATTTCGATTTTCCCGCATTCTAGTTCTGGAACGTTTTTGAACAGAGTGATGAATTTTTTATTCTGGCTCGGCTAACTTCAGTGCGAACCGCGCCTACTTCTGCGGCTTACCACATTTACTCTGTTACATCAGACCACTTTTTTACCGCGACCTGGGACACTCTCGAACAGAGGCTTATTTAATTTATAAAGCTAACTTCCATTTCGACGCACGAGCCCACTAAGGGCAAAGCTTCATTAAGTCCACGCATTTCCAGCACGTAAGACCTTGCTCTTTTCTTTTATTATTATTTCCGACCTCCAAGCCTTCTTTGAATTGAGATATGAACTTATGCGAGAAGAGCCCCTCACTGCGAGGACGCTTCGCCCACAGCCGGTGAGTCTCCTTCATCTCATTTGATGATCGATCCTTCACCTTTTGTCATTTTTTCCTGGCGTATGGGCTGTTATGAGACCAAATTAAGAAGTTTTGCCCAAGACGCCGCCCACTCCTGTGCATGTCTCGCTTCCTGTGGGCGAAGCTCCGCTGAGCTCACATGTGCTCTGTTGTTCTTGCCCTTTGCTCAACCCATTCCAAACTGGACTCCCTCTTCAGGTAATCCTTCATTTTCAAGGTAGTATCGAGTTTCATTACAGACGGACAGACAGACGCGAGCGCTTTATATATAGTATGGATAGACGAATTCAAAAAATACGCTCTTAAGCTTTCTCAAACGAAGCACTGCCGTGTCCAATTTCACTGCAGGAATGAGGACGCAAGGCGCTTAGGTATCTAGTCAAAAATTACAAAAACATCTCTCAACTTCAGTTCAGTTTCCACTGTAATGTGCGTCGTACTGCAGTCAATTATTCTTTCCTAAGTTCCCATGAGTTGTCCTGCAGTGTTGCTTATACGGTTACTGCTTTCTATTTGTTGACTTTCCATCATTTGCTTTCTCGCCGTTGGTTTTTCTCTTCCATTTGAACTAAACTGCTTTTTGTGAAGCAACGCTGAGGCCTATGTGGAGTGGTGCTGTACCTTAATTCATGAGTGACTTCAGGCAATTGCTTTCTTCTGAGTTAGCTTCCATTTCAGAGAATGCATCAGGCCACCAAAAATCAAGCTCATAACGAGCGTTCTTCAACGCTTTGCTCGCATTTCATCAAAAGCAATTGAACCACCGACAAACTTTGCTAGAGCTGTTATACACGACTACTCGCCTATTCTCGTGTATTTTTCAGGCTCAATCCACTTACGTACTCTTAGTAGCCTTATGCGCCTGTTTGCAGTAAATGTACATCTAGCACGGATGAACTGGCATCAATTACAGGCCAGCCTGGTTACGACTGTCGCAGCTGAACGACTCCTCACATCGTCATCTTCCTCGAATTCTGAGTCCACCGTGGATGGCTATCGCGAAGCAGAAGCGAATTGTTTTTTGCTGGTGCTCGCACATAAGCACATCCCCATCTCGCAAGGCCTACTTTTGGATCGTGAATATCGTACAGGAGCCCACTCGACTGTCTTTCTGTCCGTCTGTCATCATCTCTTCTCACGATATGACCAGCCCACTGAAATTTTGCGTTCTTCATATACCAGTTTGGCTATGCACGCTAACGCGTGCAGTATATGTATGTCGGCGGCCACTTATCCACGACGGAGTCGTTCAGCAGAATTTTGGATAATCAGAATACGATAGTTCTCTCTGAATTCGAACGCTGAATTGCTGACAGCATCACGCTCGATATATTTGAGCAGAGTTATTAGTGGTTGATCATAGCTCCGCCCACCTTAGTGCAAACCCTTCCCACAATAAACTTGACCACCCTTCTTTTGACTGCTCCAAACCATTTTTTCCGCATTCCAGAAAGTTTTTGAAGAGATGAGTTTTTGGTCCTAGCCCCGCTTCCATGTGCCAGCTCCGCCTCCTTCGAGGACTTAACTACATTTGTTCCAATTCCTCCTACCACTTTTTTTCCCGCGTTCTAGAACGTTTCTGAATAAAGTTATAAATTTTTGATCTAAGCCCCGCCCGCTTTGGTGCCAGCCCCGCCCACTTCGAAGATTCGGCCACATTTGCTCCATTACCTCTTCCCACTCTTTCCCCGCGTTCTATAACGCTTCCGAACAGAGTTACACTCATTTTTGAAAAGTAGCTTTCACCTTGACGCACGCTCCTCCCAACGTGGTCGGAGCTTCGCTGAGCTTACGCTTGTCCAGCACGCATGAGGCCTTGCCCACTCTTTTTACTTTTTTTCCTGGCCTCGACGCCTTCGTTGAATCGAGTTATTAATCTCTGTGGAAATTACCGACCACTGCGAGAACGCTCCGCCCACCGCCGGTAAGTTTCCTTTATTTTAGTTGTTGAACCATCCCTCACCCTTACACATTTTTTCACGGCGTCTGGACTGTTATGAGAGCGAATTAGAAAAATTTGTCTATGGTCCCACCCAGTTCCGGCGCATGCCCCGCCCCTTGGGGGCGGAGCTCCGCTGAGCTCACGTGTGCTCTGTTGGTCCTGCCTTATGCTCAATCAATTCCATACTTGACCCGACCTCTCCAGGTGTCTGTTCATGTTATATCGAATTTCCGTACAAACAGACAGACAGAGCGCCTTATATATAGTAATGCTCAATCAATTCCATACTTGACCCGACCTCTCCAGGTGTCTGTTCATGTTATATCGAATTTCCGTACAAACAGACAGACAGAGCGCCTTATATATAGTAATGATTCTACCGACTCGCGGAATCCAGACATTCAGCGCATATCGGAACTGCGGTGTTCGGCTCGATATTGAGTGAGCCGATTGAACCTCAAAAGACATCGCTTGAGCGCTCTGTGACTTGTGCTCAAAGCCCTTGACGTGTATACACTGGTCACCCAAGTCTCCGACCCGTAACAGAGCGCAGAAGAACGGTAGAATCGAACAGATCAGCGCGAAGTTTCGGGTCGGCCAGACGGTTAGTGAACTCTTTCAGAGGTCCAAAGGCTAACCACCCTCATTTGCCGTCTCACCAGTTCTTCTCTCATGTCGTTTTTCATATACATGGAACGCCCGAGATACACGTAGGAGGGATCTCCTTAATGGGTGTACCATCGATCATAATTTGACCTTCGTCATCCCAAGCATTCTTCATGAACTGTGTGTTTGTTTAGTTGATCTGCGGCCCTACCTTCTTTCCTGCTTTATTAAGCTCAGCGAGCATAGTCTCAGCTCCCGCACTGCTGCTTGAAAAGAGAGCGATGACGTCCGCAAAGCGGAGATTTGAGGGAACCGTCCATCCACACGACTGCCCTTTTCCTCCCAGTCTAGCGACTTCATACCCAACTGCAGCGCGGTTGCGAACAGCTTCATCGAAATAGTGTTGTCCTGTCTCCCACCCTTCTCTATAGGAATGGGGAAAAGTCATTGGAACAGCTTCACCGCCACGCTGCAGCGACTATTGCAGTCAGCTAGTGTTCCTATGTAGGGAGGGTCCACTCCTTAATCGACCAGTGCTGTCAGGACCGCATTGGTTTCGACGCTATCAAAATCTTTTTCAGAGTCAACAAAGTTAAGGACAAAAGGCATTCGATATTTTCGGCACACTTCGATGACCATTGCGACCGCGTGGGTGTGATCCAAGCAGCTGAATCCCTTCCGAAATGCAGCCCACTCTACAGGTTGAGCTTCATCCAAGGTTTTGCGATATGGGGTTAGAATGATCTTCGTGAACAGCTTGTCGAGCACACCTAACAAGCCTATTGGGCGGTAGTTGCGGAGATCATCCCGGTCTCCCTTGTTGTGAAGAATGACCATCCGCAAGTTTCTTCACTGGTTGGGGATGTTTTCCTTCTGGAGGTAGGATATCTTGTGTTGCGAGAAGCGCATGAAGATTGTAGCCACCTGCACAGAGTAGGTCGGCTGAGATCTTGCGGGGGCCTGGAGTTGAGCCCCTCTTCATGCTCACAATCGCAGCTCTCACCTTCGAAGGAAGGATCCGGGGTGATATTCCGCCAAAGGGGTACTCTGGTTTTTGCACGTGTATCGTGGATCGGTACAGGTTGGTAAAACCTCTGTGTAACTTCCTCCATCTCAAGTCGTCTCGATGTTGTAGTTGTTCCGTCTTCCTCCTTCAAACACGAATGTGGAATACTGTGGTCCTGGAGATCCCGATTGCATTTTCTCAGACTTGTTTTGTTCAAGGCTGCTTCCAATGGTCTCCTCTCCCTGTATTGCAGAAGGTCTCGTCGCACTACCTGTCTGCAGCTGATATTCGCTTGCAGCCTTTCAAGGTGTGTGGCATTCCGTTCATGCCTCAAGTTTCTTCTTGTCCTGAGAAGATTTTCATCGCATCTGAAATGAGCGGCGGTTCCACTCAAGGAAGCTTGGCCTGTTCAGCACAAGTGAGGAGACCCCGAACCAGTGCGTCGTAGTTTTCGGTCGGGTCATCCAAGACCTGCCAGTCATATCGGCACAAGACGTCCTTCAGAACATCCCTCTCGTATACAACATGCTTCGAGCTCTTTGCACGATGTTGAGAGATTTTTTCCAGCTTGTAACTGGATCTGATCTTAGCGCGAAGGAGCCTATGATCAGAACCACTGCAGAAATATGGTACCCCACCAACGTCTAGTAGGCACCACTTTCTGTTTGTTAGTATGTGGTCCACTTCAGCATGAGTTGTACCGTTTGGAGATTGCCATGTCCAGCGGCGATGTTCCCTCTTCTGGAAGAAAGAATTTTCGTGGAAGAGTCGAGCAACGGACTTGAGTCCAGCTAGACGGTTTCCGTTCTCGTTCCTGTCTCCTATTCCAAAATTTCCGGTCGTGAACTCCTCCTCTTCTGCTTCGCCAAGCAATCAGCGGAACACTAAGCGGAAAGTTTGAAAACAAGAAATATACAGAAATAATTTTACACCACAGTCTCCGTTAGTGTTCCACCTCTATAATTCAAGATGAAATTCCCAATCTTTCCGATTTCTTTTTTCATCGGATGATTTTTTTTCAGGAACCGCAATCGCTGCTGAAGTGATTTGATTTATGCAAACTTCATTCCAGTGTCATAGGGTCATAAAGTGAACCTCCCCTTCTCCCGTCACTGTCCCCCCATTTTGAAAATGTTTTCTGCTGCCCAGGGCGATTTCTTCGCATTTACCTAAGGTATTCCAAGATATTTTCCTAAGTACATGCAGGGTGACATATTGTTGATAGGGGAAAGATTTCTTGAGTTATGTATTTATAAATTTTTACTATACGACACAAAAGTGTGTCATTGAAACAGAAATGCATTCAAAACAAAAATAACAAATCAATCTATGCTCATGGGGCATTGTGAGACTTCTTTAATGCTGCAGGAGGTATGATAATAGGCTGTTTCAGGAGATGGAAATAAAGTGGGTTAGAAGTGCCCATTATTGAGAAAGTATTAGGTTGAGTCATAAGTCCTCGGACAAAATGATAGTGATGAATTCTAGAGATCATAACTCGGGAAAGAGGAGACGAAAATGGACGCGCAAGGCATCGTTAGATAGAGTATGGGAAGCACTTCCAAACACACACTAACAACCACACCTAACTGTTTCCTTTTCTGCAACCATGCCCCATGATTTCAAGCCGTCCCAACTCCACCTCCGCAACACCATCATATTTATTTTTTTATCTGGTCATGAACCCGCGGCAATCGATAGAGGTATGAAGGACGTTCACAAGCAGGAGGTGTACAATTTACAAGTGGCACCAGAAGTTCGGATCGGGCGACTATTCCGTCGAAAATGAGGACCGTTCGGGACGCTCAATGAAGTTGGATTTGAAGGTGCTGCGGAGCCAGGTGGAAGCCGATCCTTATCAAACTACTCGTGAACTGGCAGTCACCCTTGGGGAGTCAGTTTACAGTTCTTTGAGAATTGAAGTCAATCGACAAGGTGCGAAAGCTCGGTCCATAGATGCCTCATGTTTTGAAGCAGGATGACATAGACCGCCGCGACGACGTGGCACTTTCGCTCCTCACGCTCAAGGGCACCACACGTGGCTCGAGTACCTAGTCACCAGGGGTGCGAAGTCGAACCTCTACTCTAACGTTCACCGGCGTGCTCGATGGATTGACAAAGGTGAGCAAGCAGAAGACTCCCCCAAACCCAACGTACACGCCAAGGAGGTTATGCTCTGATTCTGATGGAGTGCTCTCCGTGTCGAATAATGGGAGCTGCTAGACGAAGGATGCACAGTGACCGCACACGTCTACATTACGCAACTGAGGAATTTGAAGGCGAATCCCGATGCTACACGTCCGCAGCAGCACAAAGTTCACTTCCAGCACGGCAACGCTCGCCCTCACATTGCAAGAACGACCAAAACTGAACTGACGAATTTCGGCAGGACAAGTTTACCACACCAACCATGTTTCTCAGACTTGGATCCCTCGGATTACCACCTTTTTCCCCATCTCCAACGTCATTTGGATGGTCAGGACTTTCAAACCCGCGACGACGTTAAAATGGCACTGGTGCAGTTCTCCAAGGGCCAGCTCCCAGCGTTCTAAAGCAAGGGTATCTACGATTTGCCCAAGCATTGGCAGAAGACCATCGATGCCAATAGGGTATATTTCAAATGATTCGCTATTGTCGTTTAAAAATTGTAAGATAAATATTATCATTGCCAATTTGTCCGGGGACTTATGACTCAACCTAATAGCTGCAAAAAGACCGAGAGTGTGAAAATACAGCTATTCTCAGCAATGCAAACAATGTTGTACTCATTTCAAAGGAGGTCCTGGCTCCGAAGACTAGAATCCTTATTCCAAAGGAAGTGCTAGGTTGATCTCACATGATGGATAGAAGCCGTAGTGATAAAATGTTCAGAATCTACAGATGCTAGACGAATTAGCGCAGGCTTTCGAAAACAAATTCAGAATGAATAGATGTGCGGGAGCATCATAACAAATCATGCAAGTATCAGAAGGGCGGACAACTGAAATTGCTCGAATAGAACCAAAAGCATAAACACAGTCTAAACTATTTCCTTCTTCTTCACTTCTTCTCATCACACCTGATTCCCAAAACAGTTTTCTTAGAAAAGGCACCGCTCCAAAGAAGTACGACGAACTAAAGTAGTGAATGCATTGGAAACCATTAGAGTCTTCAATATTTGACAGAATAGTAATAGTCCCATCATCTTTAGTCGTATTTTCTTATTTTTTGCCTTAAAGTGCCAGTAATTTTGTCACCTGCTAGTGGCGATGCATTCAGGATGTGCTCTTTGTGAGCGTAGTAACAATGCAATTGCAGTGGTGGCGAGTCCGCCATTGCAGCAGTGGTGGCGAGTCCTCCATTGCACAGCTATCATCCACACTCCGGCGAATAATGCCAGGACAATTGCTCTCTTTTTCTTATTACCGAATGTACTTTTCTCGTTGTGCGAAAACTTCCCGAGATTTCAGATTTTTCACTTCTTCTATGAGATGTATGTTTCAATAGAACTAGTAAATGGGGGGGGGGGGGGGGGAAGGGGAACGAAAGCAGCTGATATGTGTGTTTGATTATTAGGTTTTCATTATAATTCAATTGTATCTACTTAGCATTCTCTCTGGCGAAATTTACTGTGTCTACTTAGCATTCTCTCTGGCGAAACTTACTAATTACAAATCAGTGGCAGTGGATATGGTAGCTGATTTATGGTACTTTTCGCAGGTTTGAATCAAGAACCCAAAGCTTTTAACGGGTAACGGAACTTCTCCCCTATCGCGGCATTCTCCCTTACGGCATGCGGCAAATGCCATTGCAACTACCGTACTCACCCCGCCTCCCGCCAATCGATAGGATGCGATATTTTTCGTTGATTGGCTTGCTTTTTCATCGGATTTGATCGTTTTTTCTTCTGTTTCTTTTTAGTTTTCATGTTTATTAGACTTGATAAATTAAAATGACTCCTCCTACATAAACGACGATCAAGACCGCATTGGAATTGAAAAGAGCGGCCCGCCAATTCAAATGTTTAAAGGACTCCCCACCTCACAAATTGCGCGCTCCAATCTTCCATCGCAATCCTGCGATAGGCGACGGGTGCGGTGTGTGTGACGCCGTGTTAGGGGAAAAGTCTCGGACCCGCTTTTAACACATCTATCAGGAACCTTCGGAACAGCCTTCGGAACAAAAGTGATGTGTCCACCTTTGATACGAGTTTTTACGTTTAATATGCTTCTACTCATCTGGCTGAAGAATTGAAATTATCTGTACTGTGTATTCCTAACTTTTTGAAGCCAACTCTATCTCTTTAGTGGGAATATGTCGGAAAGTTAAGTGTATAGCGAAAGACGAAAACACGCGTATGACGCTATTATATGTTACTGGCATGAAACATCTTTCTAATCAACGTCTCTCCTCTTTTAGAGAATCACTTAGTAGACGCACTTGCCACCTCCATTTTCTTTTTTTACTTGGCCATTGATTGTGCAAGAGCAAGAGCAAGAGCCTAGAGCAAGAGATAGCAGCTCTTAAAAAAGAAAACGCGCGGTCGTTCATCTTAAAGGCACTGTTCAGGATAAAAATGGTTTCTGAGTCTTCCCCTGGCAATACTCAGTGGCCCTTACAGGGGGTAACCGAACTTCTCCCCTATCGCGGCATTCTCCCTTGCGGCATGCGGCAAATGTCACTGCAATTACCGTACTCACCCCGCCTCCCGCCAATCGATATGACGCGATATTTTTCCTTGACTGGCTTGCTTTTTCATTGGATTTTATCGTTTTTTCTTCTGTTTCTTTTTAGTTTTCATGTTTATTAGACTTGATTAATTAAAATGACTCCTCCTGTATAAACGACGATCAAGACCGCATTGGAATTGAAAAGAGGGCCAGCCTATTCAAATAATTAAAGGACTCCCTATCTTACAAATTGCGCGCTCCAATCTTCCATCGCAATCCTGTGATAGGCGGCGGGTGCGGCGTGTGCGATGCCGTGTTAGGGATGAAGTTCCCGGACCCCCCTCACAGGTAATGGAAAGGACCTCTTGCCCGTAAACTCGACGGCTAGGGCATAGTGAAAGCCCTGTTCCCAGCTTGCGCGCCCCTCGATCGATGTCACATCAGACGAGCGTCGAAGCGAAGACAGATTGCAGTTATTCGTTCTAGGACCCACACACAATCAGATGATCGCCGTGTGATGAAACGATGTTTTTTCCCATTCTTTTGTTCTCTGTTATTCTTTTTGCTGCTGCGATCCATTATCTAATTTTCTACCCCAAGAATCTAAAGAAGGTGGGTTATTTCTGCTAATACTAGGGTTTTTTTGTTATCTTATGCTTATGAGTGAATGAATTTCTGCTTACCGTAATCAACTATTTGCCCCGGGACCCATACGTACGCAATGACCCACAAGGTATAGCTCGTCCGAACGCCTGACTCTTCTTCATTATTCTAGTCTCATCATCGTCCAGCCCCCTTTTTAACGATTTTTCGAAGCCTTTTTTCACTTTACAAACACCGATTCACGCAGCTCCTTCGCTTTCATCGCACTATTAACTATCTTATCTTCCATTTTTCGTCAAAATTTGGATTACCCAGAATTATCGTGAACTGTGCCTTCAAGGAAGTTTCTGCATCCGCATGCTTTATAGCTACAACTTATCACAATTTTTCACAGCCATTTTGCTCTTCAAATTTGCATGGATCTGGAGAAAGACCATATCCGAAGAACAAAGTAAATACTCCCAACTTGACCGATTAACTCGTGAGGAATCCTTCCTGTTCTGTAAAGATGTCCATTCTCTTCCATTATTTTCATTTTTCGCTATTTTTCTAGAGTATATTTCTACTGCTTCTTCAAGTTCAACGAATGTAATCGAATTAAATCATGTATTAGTTATCAGGGGCAACAACTTCGCGGTTCATTGCAGTACTGGCTGACCAGCTTGCAATGTTAGACCTGCAAATGTTGCTAAGCTGTGTTAAACATGTCATCAGTAAAGCGAAGCTCTGTGTATGATACAGCGCTAGTGTAATTGAGGTCGAGTCGATTGGAAGATGTATTGTTTCTTCCGTTGACGTTTTGATTCCAATATTCTCCCATTTATTGAACCTCAACTCGTACTGAAGAGTTAAATTTGTACCATTTGTAGTGAGACACTTCCTGCCAATTGTGTTTTCGTACGCTGAGCACGATTCCACAACCCGATGTGCCTCTATGTGTATTTCCTTCAGGGGGGTGGGGGTTACTATGTAACGATTTTTCTAGTTCGTAAGTCATTTTCCTCAGACATTCACCTCACAATCCTCACCTCCTCACACTTGTGTTATTGGTGTTCAACTGAAGCTTATTTCTTTAGGGCGAAAAATATCGGGTATCTTACCCGAGATTTTTGTGCTCATTGGAGAGCTGGATGTGATCAGAATTGCCTCGATGAGACACTCAGTCATAGATCTCAGCGAAAACATTAGCGGACGCTGCGCGAAACAAAATCGAATGAAATAATTAGTGAGTCAGGAGTCAAATATTTCATTACAGTTAGCAAATTTGATCTAGTGTTCTTCCCCAGTTGGTTGTATCTTGTGACCATTTGAAACTTTCCAGTCTTCAATTAAAGTATTATCACTTCATTAGGTGACGACTTCAATAATAGTATTAATCCGTGGAATTAGTCCCATGCTCAGTCATTGGAGCGGAGGCGCTTGTCTTGTTCTCATACGTGTTCATTGACTTCATGGAACTGAAAAATGAACTCTTCTGGAGAATGATTAATTTCCAACTTCACCAAGTATTCCAGATTTCTAGCAAACTTCCTTCACTGAACCCGCAGTTGGGTGCTCACGAACTTTCATACTTTTCATGTGGCTAGTTTCTGCACTTGGTTATGGCATTGCTCTCAGCCTCATGCGTTCCTTAGCCGGGATATCAAACGGCTGTTGATAGTTTTGCCTTTCCATGGTTATGTTTCATTAGCATTTCCTGTAAGCGCACTAAATCACTGTAGATTACCTTCGACTATTCGAAGATTCTCCCTTTGATTACGTGACAGAGACTGCATCATAAGCTCCGATCTTTCAGTATTTCATCTTTATTTGTTGGTTTCCCGCATCAGCTACTTCTGTGAATATTATGTGAGGGTTGCCTTTTATATTTCGGGATTGAGCAACCCCATTGTTGCAATTTGGCAACTGACAGCTCTATCGTGACGTTTGACCTTTTTGAGATTGTGCGACGTGAATTAACTCAACAACAGTGCATGGATGAACTTTGTTCAATTTTTGGCGATAAAGGACCAGTTTTTGTCAATGGGTATGGTTTATTCATCCGAGGATGTAGTTCACTCCAAGACTTCGTGGAGACCGTCCAAAATCAGTTGTTGCTCCGGAAACCCGTCATGTGACCTATCGTGAGATTGAGAAAACCTTAGGCACTAGAGGGAAAACTCTTCACTACCTCAATGCGAGCTCTCACACATCGGCTCAAACAACTGCATTTTTGAACCCTTTTAACATCGACATCGACGTTTTTCGACACCTGAAGAAGAGGTTGACGAGTTCAGAATGCATGTTTTGAAGATACCTCAATCAGAGTGGCAAAAGTGTTTCGACAATTGGTTCAAACGCATGCAAAAGTGCATAGATCTTGATAGGGAATATTTTGAAAAGCAATAAAGCAAATCTTAATGATCAATACTTATTTTTGTTCTCCCGAATATATAAGGCAACCTGCGTGTTATGAACAGTTGGGCTCCGCTCACTAGCGAGTCTGTAACAACATATGTAGAGCGCATCAAACCGAGGCGAGGTTATTCACTCCAGCTCTAACGCTTAAGAAGCCGACTGTAGGTTGTGATGGGCTATAAGTTGATGCAAAAACTTCGAACACGCACCGCTAACCGCAAATGAGTTCCTTTGTACGATTCATTCACCCATTCGGAAACTTTACCTTTTTTCCCGGTGTCTGGGCTTTTCTGGAACGAATTTGTGTAGTTTTTTCTCATTGTGCCGATCATTTCCGTGCTTGTTCCGCTCCCTGCTAGTGAGTTTTCACTGAGCTCATGTATGATGAGTTAATCTTGCCCGTAACCCAAACTACTCCAAAATTGACCCGACCTGCTTAGGTGCTTCTTCAGATAAAGTATCACCTGTATCACCTGTCGTCCCGTTGATCGTCGGTTTCCTCGAGCGGGTGCTAGTAACGTCTCCATTCGTCCCTGTTACGAGCCAGAGTGGTCCAATGTATCGTTCCAGGGACACGAGGATCAACATTCCTTTCGTTCAGAGCTTTCGTGAAGAAGTCATTCTTGCTGGTGTGGCCGTGGTGTGCGGTGGCTCTCTCCAATTGCTCTGGTGGAATCTGTGAGTGCCCTTGTGGCAGCGGCTAATTCGTGTCATTCAAGTCAAAGCCACCTCTTGAGGTCTATTTTCACTTTTTCTGTTCTGGACGCTGCCACCACTTTTGATTTTTATTGTGATTTCGTAACTTGGCGAAACTTCGTATGGCCGGGGTCGTTACTTTTGTACGAGCCACCATTCGAGGTCAATGTTCAACGGTTTTACGATTATGGATTCGTTGTCGCCTGCGGTGTTTCTTCAGGCCGGATCGGAAGCTGCTCCCTGTGATGGAAATGGATCGTCGATATATGTTGCGGAAGAAGATCGGATATCGGATGCAGTGTCTTTGCTTAATCAAGACAACTCTGTCCCAACCCACGTCAAACGGATTTTGGTTTATCTGCTCGACAACTTCCGAAGAAAGGACTGTGAGCTAGAAAGGTTAAGAAATCGTGAAAAACAGCTTGAGGATGAGAACTCCTGCCTCAAGAAGGAGATCACCTCTCTGAGAGCCAATATGGCTAATGAGTCTTGTGAGAGTTTTCCACCAAGAAAAACCACCAATACCAGTAAGAGATCACTTCGCTTATTGAAAGTAGTTTTACCTGCGAGGAAATTTCAAGTGCGATTGTTACGGAATGCTTCACGTTTGAGATTCTTTCATATCGAAGAAGTATTTATTAGGGCATCTCTTACTGAAGAAGAGCGAGCTAAACATCGGCAATCTAGGATTGGTTCTTTTCCTCAAGGCAGTTCACTAGCACAGTTTACTCGTTCAAGTCGGAATGAAATCACATCGAATTCTTTTTCTCATTTGCAACCTTGTTCTACCCAGTCTTTAAACTAGTGGCTCCTTCTAGGATACTTAATGATAGTATTTCTTGTTTCTTTTCCAATGTAACGTCCCTCCCAAAAAACTCGAGTTATGTAGATCTTTTTCTATGTAGTAATTATGACTTCCTCATGTTTTGTGAAACGTGGCTCAATACATCTCACACGCTCTGTTCTCTTATTTCGGTTTATAATTACTGTTCTGTGCGATGTGATAGGTGCAAACGTCAGGGTGGTGGTGTGCTACTATTAATACGAAACAATTTCAATTATATCGAGATCTTTTCTGACTCGGTTCGCGAGGCATATGAAATTTTAGCCGTTGATATCTATTTTGAAAGTTCTAAGATAAGGTTCATTGTGGTTTACAGAGCTCCTACGTGTTCGCTGTTGCTTAGTGAGCAACTGTGCAATATCATTGGTGATCTTTCTATATGTGAGCACCCGTCAGTAGTTATGGGAGATTTCAACCTCCCGGATATTGATTGGTCATATGTAGCGTTATCAGGTGGAGATACTGGTTCATCTTTCATGGATAATCTTTTAGTTCATAATTTCAAGCAGTTTGTATTGGAGCCGACTAGAGGGGAAAGCATTTTGGATTTGATTTTAGCCAATGATGAAGCCTTGGTGAACAATATCAAGATTGAGCCGCCTGTGGGTGGTAGCGATCCCAATAGTATTTCATTTTGTGTGATAAGTGATTACTGTGAGCCCCATTACAGTTTGTAGAGATTTCTCCAAATGTGATTTCGTGGGATTGAATGCATATCTTGAGTCAGTTGCTTGGAGAGATTCCTTTGAGAATACTAGTTCTGTTAGTGATAAATATGAAATGTTCCTCAGTATTTTGCAGCGTGCTATTGAATTATATGTTCCTCTCAAGCGGGTTTATAGATTCAGTGCTCATCTCCCACCATATCTACAAAATATGATTCGTCATCGGAGTTGTTTATTTTATGCTGCCAAAGCTTCTCAGAACGATCGAGATTGAAATAGATTTCAATCGTATTCACGGAAGCTTGATTGTCGTCTAAAGAAATACAACATCCATTGTGAGAAGAAGGTTCTTAACAGTAAGAATAAAAAAGGATTCTATAAGCTATTGAATAGGAAGCTTGGGTCTGTACACAAAATCCCTTGTTTGAAGTATGAAGGGAAAGTGGCAATTTCAGATGAGGATAAAGCCAATCTTTCAGCAGATAAATTTTGTCAGGTGTTCTCTAATAGTGATGATTCATTGCCTGTGTTTACTCCCGTAGTCGTTACCCCTATAGTTGACTTCCCTTGGGTAGATGGTATTAGAGTTTTTGAGCTCTTGAATCAATTGCCTGACTCTCCTTCTTTAACACCTGATTTTGTCCCACCTATGTTCATGAAGAAGATTGCTCATATTGTAGCAGAGCCGTTAGCCTACATTCAACCAGTCTTTATGCTTCAGCCAAGTTCCAGTTAGATGGAAACACTCTTTTGTGACACCTATTTCGAAGAAGGAGCCTTCGTATTCTGTTGACAACTACAGGCCTGTTAGTATAACCTCGTTTATTTGCAGAATATTTGAGAAGGTTCTTACGAAACATATCATGGGTCACTTAGAGATGAATGGGATAATACCATCTAATCAGCACGGATTCGTTCCGGGTAGATCGGTTGAAACCAATCTTCTTGAATGTACTCAATGAGTGGAGTGTTTACCTCGATGAAAGGAAAGCTTGTGATGTTGTTATTTTGACTTTTCCAGAGCGTTCGACAAGGTGGATCATTCTAAACTTTTGTACAGCTAAACTTGTACAGCTTAAATTTCATCCTTTAGTTTGTCGTTGGTTGGAGAACTTTCTCTCTTCGAGGACATTTCAAGTCCGAATAGGGTCTTCCTTTTCTAAGGTCGTGAATGTTAAAAGCGGAGTGCCCCAAGGTGGTGTATTATCACCTATTCTTTTTGCTATATATACTCAGGAGCTCCCAGGTTTACTAGAAGGATGTGGTGTTGTTTGCAAGCAATTTGCAGATGACATCAAGGTTTATAGAAAGTTGGAAGGCAGTGATGATGCAGAAAGGATTCAAAAGGCTTTGGAGTGCATTTCTGATTGGTCATGTAAATGGGAATTGCCTCTTGCACGGGAAAAAACTGTGTACATGAGAATTGGTTCTTCCACTGGTATTCCAAAAAACTATTGTCTTGATAATCATGTCCTTACCGAAGTCTCTTCAGTTAAAGACCCTGGCTTCCACTATGACAATAAGCTAAGTTTCTCGGATCACTATACGGTTATATTCAAAAAGGCTATTTTCCGAACATACCAAGTCTTCAAAGGTTTAGCGATTAGTGATAAGGATATTTTACTGAGAGCTTACAAAACGTATATACGTCCCGTAGTTGAATGTGGAACGTCTGTTTTCTGCCCATATAAGATGAAGGATATTCAGTTGATTGAGAAAATCCAAGATAATTTCACTCGAAAGCTGGTTGTAAGATCTGGTGATGCTACTTATGGTAAAGTGCCTCGGCCAAATTCAAGGAATAAAAGTTTACAGTTGCACTGTTTATGGTCTCGTAGGAAGGTTTTTGATGTATGTATGGTATTCAAGTTGTTGACTGGTATTGCTAGAATCGGCGCATCAAAATTCTACGCAAAGTTGGAATCTAGAACCGAGGTGGACAAGTGAAAATTTCATATGCAACGCCGAAAACAAACATTAGACGTTACAGCTTTACTTGCCAAGCCGGCACTACTTTTATATCTCTAAGATCAGATGTGGCACTCACCAATAATACGTTTGCACTTTTCAAACTCCTGGCTAAGGAAAAGCTTTTATCGTATAATTAGGTTACGTTGTGTTGTTAGCGATAGAAATTTTCCCACGTTTGCCTTAAGCAACGTCCTCAATAAGTAAATAAATAAATAAAGTCTGACCATCTCGTTGGCGGCCTTCCTGGAGTTCGTTTGATGTCCCGAGGGATCCAGTCAGTAACCGCCCTGGTCCAACGGTCATCACTATGTCGCATAACGTGTCCGGCCCACCTGATCTTCGATTTCTTGGCGTAGACACAGCATCCCTGATCTTCGTTCGTTGACGGAGCTCGGAACTCCGGATTCCCTTCTGCACTTGCGTGTACAGGGAAATTCCGAGCATCATCCTTTCCAAATCGCGTTGAGCAACGCTGACAGCATGCTCATACTGCTTTCGTAGAGTCCAAGTCTCTGAGGCGTACGTCAAAGCAGGAAGAACAGCAGTGTCGAAAAAGTGACCGCGGAGCCAGATGTTCTTTGTCTTCTTCACTACTCCCTCGATATTCTTAAATGCTCCCCACGCGGCGCGTTTCCTTCTGCACAGCTCCGGAGCTAGGTCGTTCATCACGTTGACTTCCCGACCTAGATACACATAGCTAGAGCATTCGGAGATATTCTTCCCGTTTAACGTGAAGGGAGCATCAGGTACCAAACCGTTTTTCATGAACATCGTCTCCGTTAAGTTCAGTCTCAATTCGATCTTTCCATAAGCATTGTCAAACTCGGCCAGCATTCGTTCCGCCTGCTCGATGTTCGGTGTTATGAGAACGATGTCGTGTGCAAAGCGGAGGTGATGTAAATAGCGGCCGTCGACCTTCACTCCCAAGTCTTCCCATTTCAATTGACGCATGATATTCTCGAGAGCGGCGCTGAAAAGTTTGGGCGATATGGTATCGCCCTGCCGGACACCTCTCTTCACGTTGACAATGACTTCCTTGTAGCATGGTGAAATCTTGGTCGTAAATTTGTCGTAGAGCTCACGAAGCATCCTTATATATTGAGTAGGAACACCCTGGTTGCCCAGGGCTCCGATTACCGCTTCTGCCTCGACAGTGTCAAAGGCTTTCTTCAAATCGATGAACGTAAGAAAGCGGCATTTTGTACTCTCGCGATACTTCAATGAGCCTTGTTAGGGTGTGGATATGATCGATTGTACTGAACCCTCTCCAGAACTCTTCAGATTAAGTAAAGGGTGAAATCTTGGGGCGTTGAACTATCTCGTCTGAAGGATGCACCCACGCATTCGACTTCCACTCAGAATCGTAGTGGCGTATTGATTGAGTATGTGGCCCATACATGACTTTCGGTGGCCAGCCGATGTGTAAGTCACTGCTTTTATCCTCTCAGACGAGTCTGGAACCATTTAACCGACCCAGTAGGGATGGAGGCTTGGTTGACTTCGGCGGATGTACTATGTACCATGCGTGTATGAAGTGTGCCACTTGGCACTACAAGTCTACCGCCGGCTCCTTCGTATATGCAGAATTTTGGGACAGATAAAAGCACGCAGTAGCGAATTTTCTATTCTGTAGTGGTGATGATATCATACGTAGAAAGTAACGATGATAACCCCACATATAGAACGATTCCGGAACGTTACGAATGCCTTTGGACAGGGTTGTGAATGTTTGATCTTAGCCCCACCCAATTCAGAGGTTTGACCACGTTTCTTCTATAACCTCTCTCCATATTTTTCCAAATTTCAGATAGAACGCTCTTAAACATAGTTTTGAACTTTTGGTTTAGTCCTAATTTGGTGCAAACTCCGCCCACTTTGGGGATTCTACAGCGCGTTTTGGAACGATGTGAACACAGTTATGAATTCTTGGTCCAAATCCTGCCAAGGTAAGTGATGTCCTGTCCACTACGGGAATCTCACCACATTTCTTGTATTACCTCTGAACACATTTTTCTGCATTCTAGATCGTTTTGAACAGAGTGGTATTTATTCAGTTTCGAAAAGCAGCTTAGTTTTGGACACACGCCCCGCCCATTGTGGACAGGGCTTCGCTAAGTTTACACAACTCCAGCACGAGTAGAGCCTTGCTCACTTCGATTTCTTCCTGGCCTCATCGCCTTCGTCAAATCGAGTTATGAAGTTATGTACGAAGCACCACCCACCGACAGTGAGCCTCCTTTGAAAAGACGGTCGTCATCAGCTTTTTTGCTGTTATCAACCGAATGCAAAGTTCGTGAAAGTTTCCCGAAACGATTTTTGGTAAAATTGAATCATAATCCAATGACCATTAGACTGAGTGGCGGTTCTATAGTAAAGATCAATAATCACTCAATGTGGGCATTCTTAGCAAACCCATTTGGAAGAGCATTCCGAAAAACTCATGAATTTCTCTTATAACCTTCAAAAAACGGTCATACTGGACCATGTAGTCCACACGTTGGCTGCAATCGCGAGAGGACGACAAGCGCGTCGGTCCCTCGCGGCGCTTTCCCCGCCAAACGTGGTGGTCGTCAATGGGTAACAAAGGGTTGTTTGGGCAACAGGTGGAATATACAATGTTTTTCGCCCAGTCCTGTTACCTACAATTAACCATGGTCAGTTCGGCTTGTTTGTGATAAGTATGGCTCCATCTCAAAACTAATTTCCTTAACAATGCTTTGTAATTGCCACTGGCTCTTTATTATATAGGAGCCACTCCATATGCATACTTATCCCAAATCCGGCTTTGGATTGAGATTTTGCGGTGGCTTTTAATCCAACGACACTCGGCTATTGAGCAATTCATTCAAGTCATCATCGTTCATACTACTTGTACGTTAGTCGGTTCAGCGACCTAGATGATTCTATCATTATGCACGCCTTTGCTCTATTGCTTTCCCATTTCCTCTAGCGGGTGTGATGCATTCTTTGGTGGTCCTCTAATTGAAAAGTTATGCAACAAAGATGAAAGTAGTAGTTGTCTCCTGTCTTCACATTAAAATGGTTCCACTCATTGATTTTATTTAGATTTTTTCATGTCAAAACTGCTTATCTAAGCTATACCCTGAAAGGTGTTCTTGCATCTTATACATCAGCGAGCTGGATAAGGGTGTTGTAGTGAGCTTGAGAAGGAGCTGAATCAGCATTTCAATGACCCTGAGACAAGCAATAGTTGCTAAAAAGGAAAAATAACAAGTTTAAACGCATTCAGTGTAAAAACCTACTTGGTGGTTCGGGCCAAGGCATGTTGTCCAAATCCAATTCCGATAGCCCTCAGACAAAGAGGCTGACGGCACAGGCTCAAAGTCAAATTGATCTTGATCATTTTCGGGCTATGCGATTTTACGTAACTGCTATCTTTCTAGTAGCTCCGGGATCGCTAGAGCACACTCTGTGGGGCCTTATCGCGGATCGAGTCGAAATAAACAAAGCGAATCCAGTTCCGCTTACAAAAGTCATTATTCCTGCCTTTCTCTGGCAAGCGCTTTATGATGTGACCAGCCGGATCGCCCGGATAAGGATAACAGCTCCCTCTTTCTCATGTTAAAATTGGCATGCTGCCTATACGCGTGGCCCACTGTGCATGAGTATTGCTACAGAACAAAACGCAAGGGTTTCGCTAACCTTTATCTGGTGTAACGCCGCTTTCTGGAGTGAATGTGTAGGACGAAAAAATGAAGAACCTATTCATTCACTCTCTTATATACGGGCAAAATGATAAACACATGGGTTCATTCAGTATCACAAATGCATTCTTCATTCTGGATTGCTTCCATCTTCACTATACTCCCGGCTTTTCAATGATGTTGATGTTCTGATTGCCTGCTTCTGGGGGAGCGATTTTGTTGTGCTGCGAAGATTGTACCGTTTTTTTGGTGGATTTTGCTGTTCTGAACGCTGAATGAAGTCAAGTTCGGGTTGTTGGTTTTCTCTCAGAAATTCTATGTCGTGACAAGTAGATTGATAGGACGTCTGAGAATGTTCCCGTTGAGCATATGCAGTTCTACTTCTCTTACAGCTCCATCTTTTCCAGGCTTCAATGCCGATATTCTTCCCATTTTCCAGGTGTTGCGTGGAAAATTATCGTCCGCAAGCAACAATACCATGCCTTCTCTCGGTTCATATTTTCCTGCACGTTCCCATCCATATATTTCTTGTGTGCTTCTCGCAAGCTACGGAGCCATATCTTCCAGAAATACTCCGTCGCTCTGAGCGTTGATGCAAGAGCTTCATGTGCTTGTCTTCTGGTTTGGAGACGGGATAGCTCCTCCGAGGGTAGGTAATCTGGGTCGTCCTCATCCGATTGAAAAGACTTGAAGGGATATGTTACTTCAATATCTTTCACGATAAAATCGATAGGGCACAGAGGTCTCAAGGGCTCATAGTCTGCTCCTTGATATGTCAGTGGTCGTGTATTCAGTGTACTTTCAATCTCAGTCACTAATGTCCTCAGCTCCTCCTCATTCAAAAGACGATTTCCAACGGCCTTGTAAAGGGAATGTTTTATCGATTCGAACAACCTTCATGGAACGCTCCCTGCCACGGAGCGTATGGCGTGATGGTTGTCCATTCAATTCCTTTACGAGCCATTATGGCTTGAAAGTCGTCGTCATTTGTGATGGCTTGTATAGCATCTTTGAGTATTTGATCTCCCAAAACAAAAGAAGATCCATTGTCGGAGGTGATTGTCTTAGGAACTACTCGACGAGCGAACAATCTTCGGAGGGCTAGAAGCAGCCTGTCGGTTGAGGTGTCCGTTACCACTTCTATGTGGATCATCCTTGTCGTCATGCATGTGATAATGATTTCATTCACTTTGGTTTTGTCGTCATTTTCCTTTGCAACGAGGGGCCAAAATAGTCGATTCCATCATTTTCAAATGGCTCGGTCGTTATAACACGATGGATGTGGGAACAGTAATGCGTTCATCCTTTGACATGGAACACATTTGGTTGTTAGACGTTGGACTTGTTGTCGGAGCTTTGGGACCCAGAACTTTCTTATGACCGTGGCCATCGTATGGGAAATGCCAAGATGGAGTGGCAGATGAGCATCCTACTATATATAACGCGCTAAGTGTGTCTGTTGGTTTGTCTGTCTGTGTGTGTGTGTGTGTAGTTGTGTGTTTGACCGGAAATTCATAACTCCGGTTCCCGTCGACCTAGAGAGTTCAAATTAGGTAGGTGTAAGGGGGCCAGGATGGGAACACTAATGGTGGGTGGTGGTGCCGGACTCCGCCCACAGGGGGCGGGGTTTGTGCAAAATAAATGTTTGAGCAGAAAGTCATAAGTTCTGTCCCCGTCGACCTAGAGAGTTCAAATTTGGTAGCTGTAAGGGGGGGGGGCAGGGTGGAAACACTTATGGTGGGTGGCAGGACCGGCCTCCGCACACAAGGGGCGGGGTTTGTGTGAAAAACTTAAACTTGGACCGAGAGCGTCCAAATTTGGTAGGAATACAGGCGGCAGGGTGGAAACACTTATGGTGGGTGGCAGGACCGGACTCCGCCCACAAGAGGCGGGGTTTGTGTGAAAACTTAAACTTTGACCTAGAGCGTTCAAACTTGGTAGGAATACAGGCGGCGGATTGAAACACTTATGATGGGTGGCAGGACCGGACTCTGCGCACAATGGGGGGGGGGTTCGAGCGAAAAATCATAACTCCTCAAGGGTGCAGGGCTTACAGAGATATGTCAAAATGGACATAGAGCGGTCAAACTTAGAAGGAATACAGGAGGCAGGATAGGAACACTGATGATAGGTTGCAAGACCAAACTCCGCCCCAAAGGACTGGGCGTGAATAAATACTGTTAGTTCGGACCCAGACCGTTGAAGCTTGAAGGCACAAGGAGTTGGCTGGGAACATTGATGGTAGCTAACATAGTAGACTCAGCCGCGATTCTGAATACTTTTTTCTCTAAATAATCGCCTTTGTGATATAATGCGATGTTCTATTCGGACACAGCGAAGATGGCTTACAGAAAAAATCGCTCACAATTTGAAGCTAATAGTGAGGGTGTACAGCTTTCAAAGAAAAAGTAGAATCCGAAGTGTTATTTGCGCATCATAGTGAGCGCCCAAGGAGGGAAGCCCGGCGTTAGCTGGGCGGCCCGACTGGTCTTTGATAATGCAAAATGCGAGTGGGGTTTTCGGGGCCACAAACATGGGGTGCTTTGCGTACTCAGGAATACTCGCATTGTCAAGACTTCCTCGACAGCGTAGAATGCCGTACTGATCTGGTTGAAGATTGGGGTTTTCCGGGGAGCGCCTGAGCTGTTCCGAAACATGGATGCACTGATGCGCGCGTATAATGACTTGTAATGCAGCTTCCCTTCCAGCTACCGTGATGAATTTACCGTATGACCGTATCGTCAGTTCTGAAACTTGCGTTGTTATTCTTGACGCGAATCCTTCTCGAATACGGCCACACAATTTTCTCAAAACCGTAGTGCGTAGACTACAGACGTCTGAGCTGATTCGAGGGTCCTGTGCCTGCTCCAGTCCAAAACTTCCACATCGCTGATGTTTCTCATGTTCGAGGTTGTTTCGGCGTTCAGAATCGTTTGTTGAACAACTTCTATATTTTCTGCGTGTTTCCCTTCGGGAAGGGAAGTGAGTCGACATTTTTCGGACCAACTTTCCTCCGGCTGCTTTAGGAAATCGGGTCCTTCCCACCACAAATGGGTCTCCATCTCCCTCGCCAATAAACCTCTTGTAGCGCTGGCTGCGGGGTTCTCATTTGTTCATTTGTAGTAACATGCCCGAACCGTGTGAGACAGTCTATATGGTTCACTATTGCTCGAATTTCTACTATTCGATTCGTCACAAAACGGCCGACATCTCTTTTGATGGGGTAAGTTGCGAGCCAATTGAGAACGATCTCGGACCGTGAAAATAGCGACAGATGGGATCCTCAATTGATCGGCTAACGCGTTGTATATTGTTTGTGCCATTCTCACAGCCATAGTGTTAGCGTACATCTCCATTTTCGGAACCGTACGATGTGCTTTCGCATTGGCTAACTTGGATCGTGCAAATACAAGGTGTGATTTATTAGCTGCTACAATGTGTGCACAGGCTGCCATAGCCCGTGTACATGTGTCGACAAAAAATGCAAGTGTGACGCTTGAATGAAGAGATGAGACTTGTCGTGGGAGGGTTAGCTTGAAAGACTCCATTTCGGCGACTGTTTCGTTCCACTGTACAGTGTGCTCTCCGGCAAGTTCCGTATCCCAGTCGTATCCGAGTAACCACAAAAGTTGCAGAAACAGTTTGCCTCTCAACGTGAGTGAAGTTAGCCACCCCATGGGATCGTAAATGGACCCGATGTGCTCCGAGATAGTCCGTTTGGTGATTGCAGTATGGCTTGCTAACTGGCTATTGAGGATAAGGTGATCCTTCACTGAATCCCAACAAACTCCATGAACTTTCGTAACGCTGTGCATACTTTTGTCGTGTGAAGAAATATCTTTGTTGACCTTTTAGTCACACGTGTATCACACGTCGTTGTTAGTAAGGTATCCTCGAAGGTTCATATTCATCTTGGCGAAAATCGCTTCCGATTTTCTGTACTTCTCTATCGCTTCTTATTCATTTGATGCCGTGAGTATAACATTGTCCACGGAGACATTTCTGTAGACTTCCTTTGCCAACTCTGTGAAGGGTGCTCTCCTGTAGATGATATTTGATTGTCCCTGCCAATAGAAATGGTGAGCAATTCAATCCGAAAGTTAACCGTGTGAAACGGTATTCGAAGAGATTCGTTTCAGTAGGTGGCATCGTTGGATCCTTGACCCATAGACACCGAGTGGCATCCCGATCGTCTGTCTTGAGACGGATCTGCAGAGAAGCCTTCTCCACATCCGCTATCATGGCAATGTTTCCAATCCTGAAGCGCAGAAGCATGTCTCGCATAAGTGGTAAGATCACTGGCCTTTGGTGGAGAACATCGTTCAAGGATGGGTGGCCCTTGAACTGAGCAGATGCATCAAACACTACTCCCAGTTGTATTGTTGTGTTTATTGTTTTCTGTAACTCTTCACGAGGTTTGTAAATGAGCCTTATTAGGCTGACGTTTCGGCGGGGTCGCCTTCTCCAGAGCCTGAAAGGCTCATTACAATTTGTGACTAGCCGACCAAACGTCTCCACTGCCCTACTCAAGTTCGAGGCCCCAGATCACGCAGGTGATCGAAGGAGAACCACTCACCGCAGCTTTTGGATTCCTCGAAACCACCCAGTAACCGATAGTACCAACAACTAGTGTCAGCTGGGGTAGGTCTTCATTCAAAGTCGCTGCGAGAAGGCCAACTTTATATAAGGCCGCGGCTCTCGCGTGACTGCGAGACATTCCTCCCTACGATTCATTTTTGGATCGGTGACTTGTATCCAAAATGCCTCGAGGGTTTTACGCGCGCATAGTTGCAACACCTTTGCCACGACCTCCACGGTGACTTCAAAAAGGCCTCCGTTATGCTTGTTAATTCGGTGACTCCCTAAGGCAGTAGACTCTTTCAATCGTTTCATACCATCTATGTGCTCCTTAATCCTCACGTGGAGTGGTCTTGCCGTTTCGCCAATATACTCTTCACCACAATCACGGCAAGTAATCTTGTAGACCACCCGGACATGGTACAATCACCTTCTCTGCCAGCTGGGCAGACCACACAGTTTGAGGTTGTACAAAGGCGATCGTATAATCTGTTTCGAACCAGGCGCTTCTTTAGATTGAAAGGTGGTACCTTCACAATGGCAGCAATATTTTCCAAGCCCGATCTCTTTAGACACTTCCAGATAGTGGCACTGACCTCATCAGAGATAAATGGTAGTACAAAAGGAATTTTCCCATCGATCGAGGTACTACCATATCTGAGGATCACGCCGCCAGAGGAAGCTCTTCGTGTGGTTGAAAAATTGCAGTAGCCATGCAGCTGAGCTCGCTTGCCATTTTGATTGACTCTTTTCGCTCATCCTCCCCACTGCAAACAATCTTAGCAGTGCGGAACATATTCCTAACAACCGCTCGCTTTATGTAAAAAGGATGAGTGATAATGGACAATGGTATTAAAAATAATATCATTGTCCATTATCACTCTGCTCATCCTTTTTATGATCATTACTATACATGAAGCGCTCGCGTCTGTCTGCTTGTTTGTTTGTTTGTACGGGTTTGTTTGTTTGTTTGTACGGAAATTCGATATAATCTGAAGAAACACCTGGAGAAGTCGGGTCAAGTTTAGAATGGGTTGAGCATAGGGTAAGTGCAACAGAGCACGTGTGAGCCTAGCGGAGCTCCGCCCCCAAGGGGCGGGGCATGCGCCGGAATAGGGCGGTGTGATGGGCGAATTCCTCTAATTCGGTCTCATAACATTCCAGACACCGGGAAAAAATGTGCAAAGGTGAGGGATGGGTCAACAATTAGAATAAAGGAAACTTACCGGCGGTGGGCGGAGCGTTCTCGCAGTGGGCGGTACCTTCCACAGAGATTCATAACTCGATTTAATGAAGCGTCGAGGCCAGGAAAAAATAAAAAGAGTGAGCAAGGCCTGATGCGTGCTGGGCATGCGTATGTATGGCGAGGCTCCACCCATGAGGGGCGGAGCGTGCGTCGAGGTGAAAGCTACTTTTCAAAAATGAGTGTATCTTCGTTTGGAAACGTTATAGAATGCGGGAGAAAAGTGGTTAGAGGTAATGGGACAAATGTGGCCAGATCCCGAAAGTGGGCGGGGTTGGCACCAAAGTGGGCGGGGCGGGCTTAGATCAAAAATTTGTAACTCTATTCAGAAACGTTCTGGGATGCGGCAAGAAGGTGTTAAGGTGTAAAAGAACAAATGTGGTCTAATTCTCGAAGTGGGCGTGGTTAGCACCAAAGTGGGCGGGGCTTAGATTAAAAATCTATAACTCTATTCAGAAACGTTCTGGGATGCGGCAAAAAGGTGTCAAGGCGCAAAAGAACAAATGTGGTCAAATTCTCGAAGTGGGCGGGGCTGGCGCCGAAGTGGGTTAGGCTTATTGTTAGTTTAAATTTCATAACTCTGTCCAGAAACGATCTAGAACGCGGGAAGAAAGTGGTAAGAGGAATTGGAACAAATGTGGTCAAATGCCCAAAGTGGGCGGAGTTGGCACATGAAAGCGGGGCTAGGACCAAAAATTCATGTCTTCAAAAACTTTCTGGAATGAGGAAAAAATGGTTTGGAACAGTTAAAAGAAAGGCGGTCAAAATTATTGTTGAGAAGGGTTTGTACTAAGGTGGACGGAGCTATGATCAGCCACTAATAACTCTGCTCACATATATCGAGCTCGACGCTCTCAGCAGTTCAGCGTGCGAATCCAGAGAGAACTATCTTATTCTGATTATCCAACAATCCGCTGAATGACTCCATCGTGGATAAGTGATCGTCGACATACATATACTGCACGCGTTAGCGTGCATAGCCAAACTGGTAATATAATAGTGACTATTCAATCTAAAGAAGCGCCTGGTTCGAAACAGGTTATACGGTCGCCTTTGTACAACCTCAAACTGTGTGTTCTGCACAGCTGGCAGGGAAGGTGGTTGCACCATGTCTGGGGTGGTCACCAAGATTACTTGCCGTGATTGTGGTGAAGAGTATATTGGCGAAACGGCAAGACCACGTGAGGATTAAGGAGCACATAGATGGTATAAAACGATTGAAAGAGTCTACTGCCTTAGGGAGTCACCGAATTAACAAGCATAACGGAGGCCTTTTGAAGTCACCGTGGAGGTCGTGGCAAAGGTGTCGCAACTATTCGCGCGTAAAACCTTCGAGGCATTTTGGATACAAGTCACCGATCTAAAAATGAAGCGTAGGGAGGAATGTCTCGCAGTCACGCGAGGGCCGCGGCCTTATATAAAGTTGGCCTTCTCGCAGCGACTTTGAATGAAGACCTACCCCAGCTGACACTAGTCGATTGGTACCATCGGTTACTGGATGGTTTCGAGGAATCCAAAAGCTACGGTGAGTGGTTCTGCTTTGATCACCTGCGTGCTCTGGGGTCTCGAACTAGAGTAGGGCAGTGGAGACGTTTGGTCGGATAGTAACAAATTGTAATGGTCCTTTCAGGCTCTGAAGAAGGCGACCCCGCCGAAACGTCAGCCTAATAAGGCTCATTTACAAACCTCGTGAAGAGTTACAGAAAACAATAAACACAGCAATACAACTATGCCGAGGTTCATAGAAAGCCGTACTTGGAAGTTACTACTCTCAGTTTTGTGAATTCTTTTGCCGGGGTGATGCACTGCTTGATGACTGAGATAGTGGACTACTTTTCCGGTGGGCGGTTGACGGACATCCACTTTCTCAATGATCCCCTTGTTCAGTTGGTCTTCGAACGTTTGATGCTACTGTCGGAGTACGTCTGGTGTGGTATGAAGTTTCGATAGGCTGAGGCAAAGTCTCCTGTAAGCTATAAGCTTATTATCCGGTAGGAAGACTGCTTCCTCTTTCCAAAGTAGTTGGACATAGTATCCGTCCTTGTGGTGCTCTATTGTTGCTTTGCAATTCCTCCATATTTCATGAATTCCCAAGATCTGTAAAGCAAGGAATTCATCCCATTTCTGGTTACTCTCTTGTATCGCAGAGGATCGGGTAGTCTTTATCGCTGTGTTTGAAACGTAGTTGTCGACGGGTCCCGTAATGAGGTATCCTAACCGAGAGGGTATCAGTCGAAGTCCTGATGGAAGCACTTTTGATGACTGATCTTCTCTATCGATCAGAGAACATGCGTCACTACATCCCAGCAGTACTTCAGGACGGACTTCTTGAAAATCTTGGCTAACTGATAATTTGATATTGTTCTCTGCGATATAATGTTTGTCTTCAAAAGTGAGTTCATTTCTTTGGAGACTTTCCGTGATATGGTGAATACGAGTGACTTGGAACCAATGGGATTTCCCTTCATGGTCGAAAAGTTGTAGGTCAGTGACTCCGCAATCTATTTCTCTTGATTTTTGATGGCCAAATGTGTAGACACTTAATCGAACTGTATGGGTATTTTCCAGTTGAAGACGACATGCGAGATTTTCACCTATGAATGGACGATAACTTGTGCTTCTCAGACGAGAACGCATTGTTTTGCCTTTGATGCTGTGGAGGTGGTTTTCATGCAAGTTATTGCTTCGACATTGTCTTCATCATCGTCGTCTTCGTTCGGTGTAGAAGAGACGAAATGTTGTCTTGTTTTCCCCTGCGCAGGAGGCATAGGGTATTCAGCTGCTGTGACTGGTTTCCTTCGAAAATGCATTGGTTTTTGTACTGTCTTTGTACTCTTTGTACTTCTATAAGCCCAGCTTTGACATGTTTACGTGTGCCCTTTACGCATAAGGCCTTGCTCATTCGTTTATGTTTTTCCTGGCCTCTACGCTTCCGTTGAATCGAGTTATGGTCTTCTGTGGAGTACCGCCAACTGCGAGAACGCTCCGCTCCTGGTAAGCCTCCTTCAGTTCACTTGTTGAACCATCCCTACCCTTGACCCTTTTCCCGGTGTCTGGGCTGTTAAAAAAGCCTAATTCAGACATTTTGCCCAAGACATCGCCCTTTGACGTGCATGCCTCACCTCCTAAGGGCGGAGTTCGCTAAGTTCATGTGCTCTATTGCTATTGCCCTATGCAAAACCCATCTAAAACTCGACCCGACTTCTGCAGGACTTTTTTGGACAATATCCAATTTCCATACAAACAGACAAACAGACAGACGCGAGCGCTTCATATGCACTGCTTTGCATGATGATACAGCCACTCATGAATTTCACCAAAACTCACGTTCCAAAGAACTTCAGGAAATGCCTCAATATGGAAATTGTGCTCTACTCGGAGCGTAACTTGTGGACCAACAACGAGTTCCATCTCAGTAACACGGGCAATTTTTCCCTTAATTTTTTGGAAAAGGTCATTCGTCTATTTTGCAAAATTATATAGCCACCTCATATTTCACTTCACACGATTGCTTAATTTATGTCACGTTTGGCAATTTCGGGTGGTTGGTAAAGAAAAGTTACCATTGATTTCGAGAAAGGTCAAGTTCCTGCAAAAGGGTAACAAGGACCATCAAATTGCAAAATCGCTCGAGCTTTCGCTTGATACCAATTATCTGTCGACAATTTAGTCAGGAATTCTAACGAGCATGGAACCAAAAGAAGTACGGAATGTTTTTCGTTACCCTCGGAAGGATATAAGCAAACGATTTCAAGAGAAGCGTCAAATACGACGAAGTCATGTACGGAAATCAAGTCTATCAAGTTATAGGTTGTCTATCAAGTTATAGGTTCATGAGGCCTATACTTGATTGTGTAGCGGATTTAGGATTACTTCTGTATGGAAGAGTATGTATGTATATATGTTTATTATATGAGTAAATAACAAGAGAGGACATAAGGGGGGACAGGACGAAAGGGCAGATGATAGCCTAGACAAAGGTTCGGGGTTAGCCTGGAGGCTAAGCTGACATCCGAGAGACGACGACCTCGACTCCCTGAGGCGGCTCCTTTTATACTGAGGTTTCTACCTCAGTATTATGAAATAGTGACGAGGTGCGTCGGCGGAGCTGATGAAAACTTGGTGTCTGTCCCGAGCTGGCGCATGACTCAGTATAGCTGACCCATGACTCGACAAGTCTCTCAGGAAATCGGATCTCAATGTCTCAGTGACTACAGTTTGGAACGTGTAGAAAAAGTCTGGGTTTTCGCTGACGAAAAATGAAGAAGGCATTCCTCATGACCGAAAAGCATCGCGATAGCCGGGCCGCTTCTGCCAGGAATTGCATTCAAACCAAATGGTGTAAGGTGCCATTTCATGGTTTGTCGTTTACTCCTCTTTGTCTCTTTTTTTCGTTTCCCATGTTGTTTTTTTCGATAAAAAAGTTCAACTTGATATCCAGATGGATGCCGGATCTAATGGCACGATTTGACGAAGGACCAACCTCAATTCTCCAGACGAAACTTCAAGGGAGGAGGAGTCATGTTACGGGCGGCTACTTCTTCTCGCTGACGTTTTTATTTGTGGTTTGTTCCGGAGAACCTCAGCTCTTCCATGCTCTTCTTCCTTTTTGGTGTCATAATCAGAAGCGGAATTTCGTATTCATGCAGGATAATGCCTCGACTCCTGTCAGCTGGATCGCGCAGTCCCGGTTTAGTCAGCACCAAATCGACCTTTTGCCCTAGCTGGCTAACAGCCTGGACTTGAATCTAATGGGAACCTATGGGGATTCATTATAAGGAAGATTCATTAAAGAAACTAGCAGTTGGAGGTAACAATGAACTGAAGAATGCAATCGTCAAC
Source organism: Haemonchus contortus (assembly GCA_000469685.2). NCBI lineage: Eukaryota > Metazoa > Nematoda > Chromadorea > Rhabditida > Trichostrongylidae > Haemonchus > Haemonchus contortus. Next base: position 44,970,574 of record LS997567.1, on the reverse strand, counting down.
GATTGGGGCAAGTTGACCAGAAATTCATCGAGAGCCTTCACTTCAGCTTAGATATTCATAGTTTTTAGGTAATTTGAAGGTTGGTGCTCAATTAATCACAAATCATGCAACGTCCTCTCTTTGTCGTCGTTTAGCTGCTGAATGAATGGATTTGGTCAGTGGTTGCACAATTTTGTAAAATAGGCAAAGTGACATTTCCCGAAAAAATTAAGGGAAAATTGTCCGTGCCATTGAGATGGAATTCGTTGATGGTTTACGAGTCACGATTCATTATTCAAAGCAGTTCATTTTCATTGTACCTATTTGACTTGACTCGAGTACAATCGTCGCTATTCTTACAAAAAAAAATTTCGCAGTATACATCTTTGAAGTCAGATGTGGTGCTACAATTAACCCAACAACCGGATCCTAGTATGACGCCATTATCTGTAGGTCATCTTCCTGCTTCATTCTCATGTTTCTTGGGCACATTTCTCATCCATGGCACATTTGTCCATCTCAGGTAAAAGCTGATTAATCCCGGTATCGTTGGCTTTAACCGCGAGTGTTGACTGTGCTAATGTTTGAAAACCTGTTTAGCAGATCGCTTGCCGTTAGAATTTCCCCTTCTGCCGGTGCTCATTCTGCCAGGAAGGACGGTGGCCGCACAAGACTGAGGATATTTCTCGATTTTACAGTTAGGACTTACCTCTTCACTGGGATAAACATACACAAATATACACACAACCCCATATATACATACCACATACACAGGGTGTGTCACAATTATGGTAACAACTTTTTGGACGTCCGTAATTTCCTTGTTTGGAGAGTTTCTCCGAATTCGCAACTTTCCTTATGTTTATGATATACCTTAGCCCACACTTCTACTTTGGTGCTCCAAATTCGTCAGATTTCGAAAAATGGTGGAGTCTTGCAGTCATCCACCACCCGTTCCGTTTTTGCGCGCATTTGGTGAGTTCTTTTCTGAGACAGCTCCTCGTTTCGACATTTTTCGCATGACAGTCTCTTGAATCGCGATGCGCAGACAGGTCAACGGCAAACCTCAAGACGGCTGTCTTGTCTCACACACGATCCCTTTTCCGAATGCATTTGGTTGGGAAGGAATACGCTGCGGAACTTGCAGAAACAGGAGGAAAATGACTGCTGATTTGTTTGTATGTTCTACTCCGATGAGAAGGTTCTACCCCGAGTAAATATAAATGTATCCAGATTGACTTCGAAAGCCATATTAGCTTCTTTACTAGAAGGAGGTGGAGAGAAAAAAGAAGTGCCGTGCGCTACTCGCGTTCGGCACGCAGTTCGACACACTTTTTTTCTGACTGAAGGGTGTTCGCTGTGGGAGAAATGTTGAGGTCCCAGCGTATACGCATATTTCGCACTACGAGTGCTGAAGCCGCTGAGAGCAGTCAGATCGCTTCTCGTCGCCATTTTCCCTCTTCCACGATGATTTGGACTAGAATCTCTGCAATAGTACCATAGCGCAAATTTTGGTCGAGAAAAGTATAAAATTCATCCGAATCTCTTTGAGAAGGGCTTTTCTGAAAGGATGCAGCTTATGGCTTAAAATTTCACTAGAGATACGATTTGGAAACTACGGCGCACTTACTCACGAACAGGAAAAACTCAAGACTGGTGCTGGGGACATCTTCGCGACTTTATCAGAGCTCGAATTTCCCGGAACACAATATGATGGGTCGTTGGATAGCGTCCATATTGGAGAGGAAAGCTTGCGCTTTAAAACGCATCACTGTTGCTGCTACATCGAAATCACTGAAAAAAGATCGGGCCGGAGTTTCTCAAGAAGTTCTGCGTGCCACCGTCGATGAATAGCCGAAGCGTCTTCGAGCTATAATCAGTAAAGGAAATGGTTATATAAGATAGCCGTGTGTTCATTTTGTAGATGCGATGCATGTTAAATGACTCACATGGATTCACCATCTATCAATATGAAATGCGGTTTCTGTGACCCAATCCTTTTGTTACCATATTTATGGCGCACCCTGTACTTTTAAATGCATGCACATACAAACACGCCAACAACCCAGCAGACACGCTTAGCGCGTTATATAAATATAGGAGAAGTTCCTGCTCAGTGAAGGGAATTTCACAGAATGCTCGAGGCTGCTCGAGTAAATTTGACGAAATTCCCACGTTCGCCTTTCTTGAAATATGAGCGCGTGTTCCATAAGTAATAGCTTCCGTACTGAGCACGTTTTCTAATAATGGAACATTTACTACGCCTGACGTTTCGACAAGCCCACCGTTTTTAAAGACCTGAAAGCGTCTCGAGACCTTAGAGTGCTACCTACGCGCTTGGAACAGACCAACTTTTGACTATTAGTTACAACTCAGAGCAACGAACTTCCAGCTAAGAAGCACGTCCGTTCCACCAACACCGAACCGATCCTCAAGATCGAGACGATGGAGCTAATGAGACTGCCGGTCTCCCGCGACCCATGAATAGGTCGTGATGTCACACGTATCGATTACTATCAAAGCTCACACTGTGGGATGAGGCAAGAGGTCATAGTTATGATGATGCACTCACTCGTTCCTTCTACGCTTGGACTTCGGTGCCTCATCCAGAAAGCTCCAGGCTTTCCCTGACACCAATACTGTCTTCTAAACCAGAGTCGTGCACTTAATATCAAAGTCAAGACCTGCATGACTTCTGTACCGCGTTTGCCTGCTCCTTCGATTGCTAGCTGAATGTTCCTTTACATGAACCCTTGGGTGTCTCCCAGTTACTCAAACATAGCAAGCATCACATTTCAAACGCTGAAGCTGGTAGACCTCGACCCTCTCCGTAAAGTCTCCTTTACTTCGACACGGACGGATCATGCTGTTATCCATGACGCGAATTCGGTCACACGTACGACATCTAGCCAAATGGGAATGTTGTCTCTTAGTGTGTCAAGCAATTAGACGTCATTGGCGAGGTCTGCCCTTTGGAGGTATTGCTCTTTAAGTGCGCTGAATTGATCTGATATAAATGGTAGTGTAGATAAGTGTTACATTAGTTCTGCATGGAGAAGGCCTCGGTCTGCTTTGCGGAGGTAAGCAAACCAGCCCGTTTGGCCCTTCTGCTGGATGCATTTCCTTATTTTTCGATTCTGTTTAAGGGTCTCATAATCCCACTCAGGGAATGTACGTGGGAATTCGCTTCTAAATCCCAGGTGGAAGTTCTTTATACGGTGTACGTAGGGCTGCCGTGCAACTGTGACATTATGGTGGGCTTTAACAGTCGATTCATTTATTCGCCCACTGTCTTCCACATATTAACAAGGAAGTGTCTCCCACTTGGAATTTAAAAGCGACTCCCCACGTACATTCCCTGAGTGGGATTATGAGACCTTTAAACAGAATCGCAGGATAAGGAAATGCATCCAGCAGAAGGCCAAACGGGCTGGTTTGCTTGTCTCTGCTTTGCGTACTATGCTGCCGCGCTGTGTATCCGTTAGGATTGACTATTTACTCACTAATCTGTACTCTTGCCAGTCCTCGTGCCGGTGCACACCTCCACCGCCGTCTTGCACATATTTCGCAACACTGTGCGTTTAACAGCTCGGAGGTACTCCGGCGTTGCATGACTGTTGATATTCTGGGGCTTCCATTTCTATTCCATTTAACACTGCGTGTCCCCCTATAACCCTTACCTGAGTATTCAGAGAGGGAAACCTGTCTTCTTGAGGGATTTCTCGAGTTTGATTGATGTACTGCGATGGACTGGTAAGAATGTTAATCAACTCAGCCATTCCTGATTGAGTTGAAGTTGTGACGAGAAAAGTCGTCGTAACGACAGTACAACAGCGCGCTATCACCTGACGTTCAAATCTACTCATAAACCAGACAGCAAGAACTGGTGGCAACTGCTGTCACATCGGAAACCTTCTCATCCGTGAGAAGTATCGTCCGGACTTAAATCTATTGCAGTTCAAGCACTTCTTGATGCTGGTTGTTACCTGTGCTTTGCTCAATCCATACGTCACCTCACTTCTTGCTTGCTATTCAAGCATTTCCGAAACTAGGTCTATAATCGGCTGTGTTGATGGGCCGTCCAATCGCATTTCATGGTTTCGAGATAGAGCCATCGGTACCATCACATCAGTCAAATACGAGACAATTCTTGAATCGCTTACGATATTGCAGTTTTCAAACTAACTGCCTGTGTAGTCATTTGATGTGTCTGCGCTCTACACCGACGTAAAGGCAACGAAACTTTGCAAGCAGTTTTCAGAAGTGCTCAAAGTGCAAGCAAGAAGTGTAAAGACGTTCAGATTGAGCATAGAGCAAATAATGACCCTCAACAAAGAGTGGTTAAATTGCAATATATGCAATTGGTCTGGTAGATACTTTTTACAGAAAATAGGGCTTGCAATAAAACAACAGAGGGCACCGTTTCTCGATGTCTGCTTTATGAGTGAATTCAAACGTCTAGTGCTGAGGACGCTTGCTCATAACTTACTGTCGTTAAACCGACATGACTTCAACTCAGTCAGAAATGGATGGGCTGTTCAACATCGTTAACGGTCAATCGCAGTAGGTCAAACTAATTCGAGCAATCGTGGAGACCGGTTGCCCTTCCTGAACACTCAGGTGGGGGTTATAGGTGGAACATACGATGTGAAATGTTATAGAAATGGAAACCTCAAGAATATCATCATCCACGCAACTTCGAAGTACCTCAGAGCTGTTAAATGCGCAGTTTTACGAAACATGTACGAAACGGCTGTGGCCGTGTGCACCGGCAACGAGGAGCGGGAGGAGTCTAGAAGATTAGCCCAGCAGATAGCTAGCCTTAGGGGATACACAGCGCGGCAGAATAGTACTTGAAGCAGGCCGAGGCTCTTCACATGCAGAAGTAACATAGGCTCATCTACAACTACCGTTTATATCAGATCAGTTTAGCACAGTTATATGTACAGGAAAGCTTCGAAAGAGCAGATATACCCAATGACGTCTTATTGGTTGCCGCATCGGCTGTGGCAGCCCGTATGAGCTGGCACCGTCCCACCAAGCGCACAAACTATGAACGGCGACGAACTTACCCAGAGCTTCAACGATTTCTTGGCCGACAGTGACGAGGACTCGGAAGAGTCTGCAATTGATTACGGTGTTATGCTCTTTGTCAATGATGGTGTAGAAGAATCGGGTGACGACGCACCAGAAGCACGTGTTTTTGATAAGAACAGTTGGCTCACTGATGTGAAGAAGAGTCCTTGTCCATTTTTATTCGAACAGGTATCTGCGATTGTAGGAATCGATGGCATTACCTGCAGCGAACTTTTCGATCCTTCCGCATTTAACTGAATGACTAGTCGCTTGCTTTTATTGTGCAGGAAACCGAAAAAAAAATCGAAGTTTTCAAGTCAGCGAACTTCTGAGAGACCGTTGAACAAGCAGTAGTGCAATTTTTGAACCTGTGCTATTATATCGGACTGATGAAGATGCCGGCAATGCGCGACTACTGTAAAAAGGCAAAATACAACTCGCTGTCAAACGAGAAAATGATAAACATACCCGTTGGAGAGCATGGGCGGAAAGCCTGTCATGTTAGCTACCATCGCACACGTTCTAACTCAAGAAGAAAAGAAGCCGGAGGAATTGCTTCACTGGAGTTTGTACTAAGTGTTCTGCCTGCGAAAAGTTTGATTGTTTGCGTTGTTCCAAGGAGAATCTTTGGGGTTGTTAGTTGTTTGGATAAAGCCGTTATTCCTAACGTTTTCTTTGCCAAAAGGAATAGAGTGTACGCTAAGCGCTAACTATTTTACTGCCCACATGGGCTGCCATCGGCGTGAATGTGTCGAGACCTAGTTGATCCTCCCTATGACCGGATTTGCGTCACGGATAACTGCTGATCTAACCGTGGAAAATGTAGGAGACTGTACATCGGGCTGTGGTCTACCAGGTTCAGTGTGTGACATGTGATGCTTGCAATACTATCTTAATTGGGGGACAATTATGCGTTTATGTGAAGCAACATTTAGCTAGCAAATAATAGCTTGGTTGCATCGCTTGGCAAAGGCGGAAGAGAAAGCATGCTGGTTGTGACTTTGACGTCAAATGCGCAATTTTGCCTACGATAACAGTATCGGTGCTAGAAAAGTTCTAGAGGCTTTATGGATAAGACACCGAAATCCAGGCATGGATAAGAAGAATGATTGCATCAAAGTATATTAACTAGTGACCTCTCGCCTTACATGCCACCGTGTGAGCTTCGATAGTAGAACTGATACGCGTGACATCACGACCTAATAGTGGGTCGCGGTTGACCGGTGGTTCGATTGCTCTATCGTATCCGTCTTAAGCAACCATTCAGTACTGGTTGAATTGACGCGAGTGGCATGCTGGGATTGCTACTTACATTTAGCTGATCTGATTTGCAACTATGTAGTTGAAAGTTGGTCTGCTTAGAGCGCCATAGGGAACGCTCCACACTATTGAACGCTTTTGAGCCGTTGAAAACGACGAGTTTGTCAAAACGTAAGGCGTCTTGAATGTTCCACCATTCAAAAACCTGCTCTGCACACAAGCAATGATTACTTGTAACGAAGCTGTTGAATTGATATACCAAGCTTTTCTAATGTCAAGCCTTCTTTCACTCTTATGTAAAACAGCGATCTCGCTTAATTTTTCTGAAGGGCATTAGTATTTTGGATAACATAATTGCCTATGATAAAAAACGGGCATGTTCACGAGTCTATAACCGCAATATGCATTCAGATGCCTCCTCTCTACTGTTGTGTTACTCGCGGTAGTTTTTCTGCGCAACATGTGATTTATAAAAGCACGAATGTGCCAGGATTCGTCATCGCGCCCTCCTCGTTGATAATACTCGTGTCGTCTCGTGTAAACCATTGCCTTCTGTAGGTTCCAAATGAGAGACCTAACATGAGAGATCTAACTCACGAATAAGAGGCCTAGTTTGGTTTAGGCGACAGCGATGGCTTATCTGATCCAGACGCGAAGGACGCTAGAGGCCCTTACAATGTCTGGTGCAATAGTCTTTTGTAGGCTAATTAGCGCATTCATAACTGGAATAGGATTAAGCGGGTGAAAAATGTACTTGGAAGTGAGGCTAGACTTTTTATAGTCCGTGTCTTGTTTATGGATAGGTTCGATAACGAAAAATTGCCCTCAACAGGAGATTATGAGATTATCGATTTCGAGAAAACTGGATTTGTTCGAATAATATCCTGGATTCAACTAATGGATTTGTGCTGACAAAATTTTTCGTTTCTGATTTAGAGAAGTTCTGCAAAAGATCTAGCGTTTGTTGGTTAAAATATCGGAAGAGTCTAGAATATCTCATTCTTTGTAACAAGATTGATAATATATCTGTGATAGATCTCAATATTGATGATATAACTGTGTTATCTGTGCTAGACCTCAGTGTACTTATGTCTTTGTCGGAGCATCACCATAACCCCATTTCACAATATACGACGGTAGAGTTTAAAAAACTTGCTTGTTCAAGATCTGGGTACTGGCTTGATCGTAGGCAAACAAGTCGAATGTTTTTCAATGCTACCACTCGATTTAAAGTTTTTTGTTTCAGTTTTGTTTGAGTACGTTTTTTAAACCATGGCCTTGTGTGCGAGTTACCGGGCTTGCATTGATGTCCTTTTTAGTTGGTAGCGTTGATGGTGAAGATTTTCGTCCTTGGCAAATACGATTAGAAGTTGGCTTCACGAGTTTCGCTCTGTAATAGCCGAACCCCGACATCCTTATCCTCCCTGAGAATAAGTGGCTCGAGAAACCTCTACAGTGCTTCTGTTTGAGAATATGAAATGTATTAAGTTGAGCCGTTGTCATCGTACTCTCTTTAGTCACACCCTCACGTCCAAGCCGACTAACTGTAAGTAATGTTTACCTACTTCAATCAGAATTTTGTAGGACTACCAGTCTTGCAGCACTAATAAATTTTAGACTGGTGGCACATTTTTGCTGCTGTCACAGCCAATCCAAAACTGCACACCTGGGTATCAGCATTGCAGTGAGGTTACTAATTGAGTATCCAACTGTAGTGGGCAAGTCAAGGGTGGTCCGTAGGTGCTTTTTATCATGCACAAAATGGGATGGCATAAATGAAATTGACAACATATAGTCAGTTGCGGCTTAAGCAGGGTGAAAATGTAGTTGGGCGGGGGCGGGGGGTGGCAGCGCCTCTCTGAATGGGTAACGAGCGATTCGTGCGATTCTGGGTGCGCGCGGCGAATTGCTCGGCGAAATTCGCGATGATTCAAACAACTCTGGCGTTTATCATTGGGACACAAATTTGAAGTAGAGTACTTCAGTAGGGTCGGACAATCCTACTAACCTACTTCACTTCAAATTTGGGCCCAAATGATAAACGTTGCAGTCGTCCAAATCGCACCGAATTTTGCCGCGCAATTCGTCGCGCGCACCCAGCATCGCACGAATCGCAACAAACCCCTCTGAATCGCTGACGGCTAGACGAGTAGAGCGCAGAGAAGGAAGAGTAGCCGAGCCCTTAATAGTGTGTAGGAATGCTTTATAGTTTTTATGTTAGAACGCTTATTTTTAACCAGTTTTAGGAAGAGGAGAAGCTCCGGGGTGAGTGAGCCAATTGGACGTTCAATTTGATTTTTATCTCATCTCAGCTTTTCGAACGAGATAACCATTTCACCCACCCCGAAGCTCCTCCCCTTCTTAAGTTAGGTAAAAACAATATTCTTTTGGCTAAAAAGCATCCCTCAACTACATTTTCACCTTAAGCAGTCATGTGGTGGAGCAAGAAGAGTTTGTTTGTTCTATAAGTAATAAAAGGTCTGAATCTTTCTGCCCATGCAAAACCCATGAATCAGCCGATGGTCGATGCTTACTACAGCTGCTTTATTGCAAGAGTCATGAGTATGTATTAGGTTGATGCATAAGTTCTTCCCCCCCCCCCCCCACTTTTTTGTAAATATCTCAATAGCGAACCAGCCTGACGTTTAGAGGTATGCACCATCACCATCCACTGCTTGAAGCCAACGCTCAGGCAGCTTCAAGATTCCGTCCTCCCAGAAGGACGGAGCTGGGACCAAAAAAGGTCGAGTGCCTCTCTGTCCTCATCTTTTGTGTAAATCTACGAACTTTCGAATGTCATTGTGACCTGTATATGCAGGGTGGGCGAGTGATAGCTAGTGTGAGGAAGGAGTATCATGCACACTTCACGTTCACCTTACGGCAAAATACCAACATCCATGCAAACGAAATACAGAAGGGTTAAACATGGTGAGAAAAAACTTATACATCAACCTAATAACTAATAGACGATAGTGAGGTGAGCCTCGTTTCCCACTACTTTCTCCCATTACCATGCTGAGGGATATAAAGTATTACTTATAGAACGAACAAATTCTTCTTGCTCCATCACATGACTGCTTAGGGTGAAAATGTATAGTTGAGGGATGCTTTTTAGCCAAAAGGATATTGTTTTTACCTAACTCAAGAAGGGGAGGAGCTTCGGGGTGGGTGAAATGGTTATCTCGTTCGAAAAGCTGAGATGAGATAAAAATTAAATGAAATAGTACAAAACCTTCTCCTTAGGAGGCATGTGACGTCTCCCATTCTTCCCCGGATACCTTCGGGTGGTTGAATAATTGAATAAGACATAAGCACGTGACCTCTGGGTGGTTGAATAACTGAACATGACATAAGCACGTGGCTGTCTTGGTCTTGTATTATACATGTGATTGTAATAATCACCTATACGTCTAAATGAATATCTTATTCGGCTTGCAAACCAATGATATCACTGGTTCTTCGGTTTGACACTCCCTAATTTCTAAGTTGGACTCTGTGGTTTTATAATTTCCACTTGCAATAAATCCACAGAAATGTTCAGCTTCGCGTTGTTTTCCTAATATACTAATATACTGTGTGAGTTTCTAGTATGTTTCCGATAGAATGGCGCCATTGTGAAACATGTGTCTCATGTAGAGTATTGTGTGAATGGTAAACTACTATGATGTACTTGTGATAAGAATAATGTCAGATTCAGAGTTTATATGAATGTACATTTTGTGTGTGCTCATGTGTTTGTATGTATATGTGTTTGTGTGTGCGTGTGTGCGCGCCTATGTATATGTGTCTGTGTGTAAGTGTGTGGTCTTTGGTGGACGATGGCTTAGTGCGGTGGGATAAGACTGAGGTCCGGCGGCTGAGCACCGGGTCGCTGCTGCCTCACGACCCACAGCCGGACATTGATTAACACGTAGCTTGTGCTTAGCCCCATTATTCATCCACGCCATCATCTGAACATACACCCCGCTCTATGCCCTGGTTTCCTGTATGATCTCGTTTTTCATCATTTCGTCCTGCAGACTTCGTCATCGATTCATTCTGTCACGCTTTTTTTCTACCTTCATCATTTTTTCAGAAATTTCAGATTACGTTTATGTGGTCAGTTCCATCCTGCTCAGCCTTAGACATTCTTTGATCATTACGTCCTTATCGCGACTTCTTGCTTATTCTCCTTGATCTCTTCTTTACTATTTCATTATACCAAAGCATGAATGCGATTGTCGTACGTATCGTCTCTTCGTACTTAACTCGTTTCTATGTCTCTTCGTTGGAAATCGGCATAAAATCAGAACGCAGGAATTAATATATACTATTATCTGACTGAAGCGATGTTTTTGGCAACTTCTCGATTCTGACTCAGGCAGCAATGAATGTGCCTAGAAACCGAATAAAAGATGTGTTAGTAGAGGACGTATATTCACTAAAAAGTATAGCCGCATAGCCGCATAGCCGCATCGATATTGATGTTCTCTTATATTCAGTCTGTTAGTTCTTTATCTAGACTGCAGAACAGTATGAGAACTGGCATTAAAATCTATTTTGTTTCATATTTTAAGATTTCTTTCCCTCTTCTTGTTGCCTTAATCGCCCTATTGGCGATATATGTTTAATCGTCAACAAGCACTCCTGGTTGTTTGTACAAATCCGTCAATTCCTTTTCTATTGCAGTACTTTTCCTGTCAATTTATATCGTCTACCAGAATGGCCTTTTGCGGAGCTTTCGAAAAGAAATATTCTTTTTCACATGAGCTGGTATATCACGGACAAGTTTTCCACTTTTTACGGCAAGCGTTTATTTGATTCAACGATATGTGCTTGTTCTTCACCTTCCAGGCACCTTTTCCAGTCTCCAATACTTGGCTCTCTGGGCCGAAATAATTCTATCATGAATGCATCGAAATCTATGTTGGATTTTTCTCGCTGTGACCCATCAGTATGTGAATGACTTGCATTATATGCACAAAATTGCTAAATCATCCCTACTTGTGTCGTTTTAGTATTTACACTACCTAATATTTCTTCTGCCTCAACTTCGTTACACTTTTTTTTTATTAAGAATACAAAGCTTCTATATCGTATTCTCCAGCATTAACTTGCATTGCGGCATTCATCTCATCGTTTCTAAAAAAATTTGTTACCGCTAACTCATTACATCTTTTTCTATTATTATGCTTGATTTTTTCCCTCGCTTGCTTGCTATTTTTTCTTGTGGTTTCCAAGGAACCCTAGTTCTCCAGCATTGCACTGTATTTTGTATGTGCCGATATTGACATGCGAGATTTTGCGGCTCATCCGTTGACATTTCAGATCAGTGTCGGCGCCTGATGTGACTGTTATTCTAGTTTCACCTGTCATTTTCCATTTGCAACAATAGTTCCAAATTTACGATAGTGAAGGACGCCAGAGAGCAGAGCCACTGTGGTGCTACACGCCTACGCTTCAGATCTCCACACAATGGGGTGTACGCTTCGTGCGCGACTGAATCAAATATGCTCCATTTGGTACACTACACTAGTATTGTGTATTCAAAGCTACCTCCTTTACCTGGGATTCGAGAGGTTCGAACGTTTTCCAGATTCTTCTTTCTTGTCAATCAATCTGAGATCTGACCTATCTTTTCTAAAGGATTTTCGAGTTTGGCCCGAACTTTGTGCATGCACTGGTTCAATATTCTTTATTTTTGTGAATGCACTTTTACAATTTCCGCTATAAAATCTCGATTTCTGAAAGCGAGTGTTAGCATGGCGACATTTTGGGGACATTGGCATTGTTGAGCGAAAAAACAGCCTGTTTTTTGTTCAAAAAATTCCTTTATGGAGAAATATGTCCTGTTTCGGACTGACCTCCATGTTTGCCCACCTTGGAACTCCTTTCTCTTCTGTACGAAAAATTGAATATTTCCCTCTTCTCTTTCAGCCTTCAAATTGAGGAGGGGCTTTAATTCTGGATAACAAGTGTTCTAACGCTCGATTCTTCAGAGACTGGTGCTTTTGTTTTTTCTTGCTGTTCACTTGTCGCGGTGAGAAAGCTCTTCGATCTTCAATTCTTCATTCGCGCTGCTGCTATAAGATGACATTGTTCTTCAAAACACGAATGCCCATACTTCCTCAGAGAGTCATTTGAGAGGACAGCTGATCAGATTTTGTTCCGGTTGTTCAATCCTGCTATAGCAGTTACACTGATCAAATGCTTCAAAAGTTTTGAATGTTTTACCTCCTTGATAATTTTTCTGCGTATCCTGATATTGAAACTGTGAACACTGATTGTTTTGAGCTGCTGTGTTCTTGATACTATTAATCTTTGACGCTCGTTTTTGTTCTTCTCTAACACCTGCACGCCAAAGGTGTACCACAGAGTGGAGCTATCAGGGGGGAAGCCTCAGACGATCTGCTGATGCATTTTCAAAGTAGTGCTCCAATGTGAATAGTGCGGCTTTGCAAGGCCGTTAACACATGGTTACTTCTGGGTTTGGTCCCCAAACCTGCCAATCTTTGAGCCCTTAATGCATTCTAGCCCGTTTTTCGACCTGACAATGGCTCAAACGGTGTCTTTGAGGGAGTGAGATTCGCCGTGGTAGCCACATCTCAGACACCATTCTTTAGTGTGGACTGTGCCTATAAAAAGTGTTGTGTACGTTGAAATTCAATTCGACCTCTTCGGTAGCTTTGCAAGCCTGATCTAATGTCACTCCTTCATTGGTGGAAGAGTTAATAAATGGCGAAGTCATGAAAGGTTGAGGAGAAGGTTCGGTCAAGATTATTCACTATATTACTTTTTATTTTTGTCTTTACTATACAATGCGATTTAATCAAAAATATAATCACCATTCATGTTCCCCACAGGGTCTACCTACTGAACGTATCAGCATTCTCCTTTCAGAACTGGGGACACTTGGAGTCAAAGAAGTCAGTAACTGCTTTACTTATTTCGCAAAGTTGATGGATGCTTTTGTAGCCGAGAAAGCCTGAAGAGGGTGTACTAATTAAGTAAGTAGGAGATGGGCTCTATCATGAAAAGCGAGGGATAGGATGAGACGAGGTATACCAGTCCAAGCCATGCATTTTTTGATGGGACTTCGACAATGGAGTAAATAGCAGATCGATGTTTTGTGATCTGTAGCCGTGATTATTTAGATCTTCCAAAATGGAATTTTTCTACGCTTTTTCAGCTTCGCTTTCGTCAGAGCCTGTAACGGTCATGACATATGTAACTTGCTCGCTCAAATGCGTCATCAAGATACCCAATACATACTCTTTCGCTGGACCAGCCACTTTCAGAGGTAGCGATCGATAGAGGCATAAAATCGCCCACCTCAAACCCCAGAACGAAGACAGGAGGGTGACCACCCTCATAATAACTTATGACTCATGACCTTGTCATATAGTCAGACTCATGCGTCGCTTCTATAGTACGTGTGCTAGCCTCCCTAACAACGGCATGTATGGTCGATGGGTGTGAAGACCGAGGTTGATCTTCTAACGCGTGACACTTTCCACGGAGCGATGGTTTCATCGATGGTGCATAGTCGCTGTTCGTGCTACTGACTTCGATCGATGATGGGATGCCGCGGTGCCCATCGTAGTATGCGATGACCTGAATTGCTTCATTGAAAGTCGCACTGTAACTTAATTAAGGGACGAGCACATTTTCATAGAAGCCTTATGCGAAAATGCTTCGACAAAATCTACCCCGTGGTGCATCATAGGTACTAAACAGAAATCGAAAAATTTGGTTTTTTTTGAACCTTGTCCCCAAACTAGTTTGCATGGCATGATAGCTCTCAACCTTGTGATTTATGCAGCTAACACAAAAATTTTTCCTTGGTTAAACGATACCGAAGAAGCATTGCCCCAGTCCTGTGTAACGATCTTGGCGACTACTTATGGATTCACTCATTATCCTAACTCATCCTCCCTTTACACCACATTTTTAATTTTTATAAAAAATTTTAATAACACAAATCTCAAATTCACTTGAGATGTTCGCTATTCCAGGACTCATGAACACTGCAGATAATTCATTCATTTCAGATATAAATTGTACACGGAGATGAAATGGCCAACTGGTGGCTATCCGCATGTATGGCTGACCATTTACATTACACTCTACGCGGCCTGCGTTCCATTGTCTGTTCTATTCTTCTCGTTTGGTTTTTTCAAATCCGGCAATATCGCCGGAGATAATGAGCGTCTCGCCGAGAGAGAAGATCGTGTCATTGAGGTCTCACGTAATCGCAAGGGAGAAAAATCAGGTGCATTTATGAGTTCACCTAAAGTAGCCTATTTTTTTTAGATCCTTACTTACGATTATTCAAGATGGCTTGAAACGGCGGCCCACAAGCTTGCGCCGTTGCAAAAATTCTACCTTAGCACAAAGGGGACAAATGTACACATCGTAGTAAATGCGTTGAAGAGACTAAAATCCTAATTATTGAGTCTCGAGGGAGCCCAACTATCGTGTTTGCTGTTACGTGTGCAAGCTATTGCTGGTCGGGAAATACTCTATAATGGAAACACAAAACTGCACAAACTCAAAAGTGTTTGCACGCTGAGGCAATATATTCGGGATTCCTCAATGATAACAGGACTTTCATCGGATACGAACATCACCTGTCAGGGACGTCAATTCATAGCATCAGGTGAAGGCAGGGGTAAGAAAGTTTGCTGAAGGATTAGAGAGCGCTGGTGATTTCAAGTGTCAGGATGTGTTCGCTGCGACTCAGTCGACCAAGAAGAAATGGAGGAGCTCACCCCAGCGAGGCCTGACTGTCAGCGATTTTTTGATGGTGTAAAACGCGTCGTCTTTAGATTTTACAGTAGATTTGGGGAGTGGTGAAATATCTGACGCGTAGTAAAGAACCTGCAGTATAGTTGACTGGAAATCTCATTCTGGTTATCTAGTGTAAGTGATGATAAAAACAGGCTGGTTATCTAGTGTAAGTAATGATTTCAAATGGTAGATAAACTTGGAAAAAAAATGAACGATAAGTTTCTGCAAAGCGGTAAGCATTATTTGTGAAGAGTTCGAATGAGTGCACATTGGTGACCAGAACCATTAGCGGATAATAGTCGTGCAGAATAGGATGTAGGAAATTGTTTGTTGCTTTGTCCTTCTAAATCACTACTAAACAATTCACATATAGGTACATAAGATAAGAGAATCATCTACCTCAGGTATCACCATAAGTTCGAATCTCAGGTATCATCATAAGTTCGGATTCAGAAATAATATGAAGGCTCTTTTCTAACAGTTCATGTGCCAAGCACTGGAAGTGATTAAATAGCTTCCACAAATGATTTATTGGTGTGTTCTAGCGGAGAAATCCTGCATAAAAACAATATTCCTAGTGAAACGTTCAGGTTGCCTCCACGGTATGAAGTCGTGCTGGCAGCACAGTCCACCGATGCCACAACAAATTCACGTCATCACCGCTCTATGTCAACTGGTTGCACAACAATTTATGATCTCACAGCTCTATCGCCATGGATTTGTCAATTCCGGTTGGTCATAACTCTTTTTGAGGTTTTAGAACTGCTTTGAAAACACTGAAGGCCATCAATGCCTTCAACTAGTCATCATACCTTCAGCTTCATTGCTGATCATTAATAGTATACCGCCCGTGATCATGCCGTGATCTTAATTATGCATAGCATGGAAATAAGGCACATGGGAGAACTGGCATTGTCCAATCGTCACGAGCATTAAGAGGCAGTCATCGTGAGCGCTACGCGCAGAAAAAAAAAGTTGTATAGTCGTCATATGGGTGAATGATCCGCGATCTCAGTCACTCTCCCTAATAAGTACTTGTAAAAATGGAACAAACATATGATTTCTAAATATCTACTGTTAGTAATCAGGGTCAGCCCAGTATCTTCAAGGGTGAAGCGAAGTAGGTAGCATTGAATTACAATATCGATATCGTTAGTATTGAATTTCTGGTCTCCGTCGGGCCAAAAATTTTTGGAGCTTGGTCATATTATTTCGGATAGTCGAAACGTTGTTAAGTGCTAACACCGTCCGAAAACGCCTTTCCCTTCCAAGTTCACGGGTAACGGAACTTCCCCCCTATCGCGGCATTCTCCCTTGCGGCATGCGGCAAATGCCATTGCAATTACCGTATTCACCCCGCCTCCCGCCAATCGATAGGACGCGATATTTTTCCTTGACTGGCTTGCTTTTTCATTGAATTCTATCATTTTTTCTTCTGTTTCTTTTTAGTTTTCATGTTTATTAGACTTGATTAATTAAAATGACTCCTCCTATATAAACGACGATCAAGACCGCTTTGGAATTGAAAAGAGCGGCCGGCCAATTCAAATAATTAAATTACTTCCTACCTCACAGATTGCGCGCTCCAATTTTCCATCGCAATCCTGCGTTAGGTGGCGGGTGCGGCGTGTGCGACGCCGTGTTAGGAGAGAAGTTCCCGGACCCCAAGTTCACCAATTAAAACCTTATACTAGCTAAACCGACTTGTTTTTGCATCTGGTGGAGAACCTTTTTTGCATTATTGGCTATTCAGCTTAACCTACACCTAAATTGAACCAACACTTTGTTCTACTTTTCCTTCTTCTTAGGTCCTCCATATCAGTCTCCTGAAGAGTCTCCCACCCATCCCCCCCCCCCTCCCCTTATCGTCAGAATCCGGCTAGGCTCTCCACGCGGCATCTGTTGGAATGCAAAGTGCCCACGCCGTTGAAAGTTGATACTTTGACTGTGTTGACTGCTAAGAAAGCAGAACATTACGGTAACTACTGTTGAAATTCGGATATAGGAACATTCACCCATCTCAACATTCACCAGAGTAGGCATACTTGAAGAAATGTTCAGAGGTTTTCCTGAAAAGCATAACATTCCCATACTGTAATCAATTTTATTCCGTAACCTGCTCGACATCCCGTACACTTGGTCAGTGTATTAATTGATCAAAGGGCAGTTATTGCTGTATCCTATGATGGAATGAGGTCAAAAGTTCCTTTTGAATATACGGTGAATGAAAAAGCCCTCCTGCATAAACTGGGCAATGGGATTTTCGGAGAGAGGAAAACACTTTTTTGCGCTCAATACAGGGTAACCCTTGGAGTATTAACATCCACAGCGCGTAAGCTACTGGTCATGTTTACATTATGCAATGGACAGATGTTGGACATCTGCTAGCACAAATGCCGCTTAGAACGAACCCTTCGCTAAAGTAACAGTTTTAGAGTGATATTTGTTTACAAAAAAATACTTTGAAGCCTGTGCATACGCAGAGGCACAGTTCATGATAATTTTGGGTAACCCCGATTATGACGAAAAATGGAAGATAAGATGGAAAATAGTGCGATGGAGGCGAAGGAACTGCGTGGATCGGTGTTTCCGAAGTGAAAAAGCTTCGAAAAATCGTTAAAAAGGGGGCTGGAATGAAGAAGAAAGGGGCGTCGGACGGGCTATACAATTCTTGTCATTACGTACGTGTGGGTCCTGGCGCGAAGAGCTGACCGCGGTAAGCAAAAATTCATCCACTTATAAGCATAAGTAAACAAAAAAACACTAGTGGCAGCAAAAAAAGCTCACCTTTTTCTCACTCTCGAGGTAGGATATTAAATAAGGGACCGCGGCAGCAAAAGGAGTAACAGAGGAAAAAAGAGAAATAAATCGCCATTACTCGGCGATCAGCTGAATGTGTAAGGGTTCTAGAACGAATCTGTATCGTATCGACACTCGTCTGACGTGACATCGATCGAGCGGCGGGAAAGCCACTCAAGCCAGCAACATGGTTCCACTATGCCCTGACCGTCGAGATTTTGGGAGCGAGAGGGTCCCTTCTACCACTCATGGGGACCACTGAGCATTCCTTAGGGAAGAACCCTTCAACCATTTTTATCGTGAACCGTGCCCTGAAGAGTGAAACATGCAGCAAATTATTCGAACCTGAGTCTGTCTGTGGTTCCCTTCGTTGGGATCAGAACTCTTGACAAGCGTATTCCCCTCACTTAGCAGAGCTCAGGGATGCACCTCGCAGGAAATGATGTGACAATAATATTGTGTTGTTGAAAAAAAACCGCCGATTTTTTATGTCGACTGTTTGTGAAATTTTTTCAACTATCAAATTCGTTTGATAGACAACCTATACTCCATTCTCTTAACAGTTACTGCATTTCGAAAGGGATTGGGAAAGGTCGTTTACATGTTCTACTCGGATCCCTTCAACAGTCACGTCTACACGCCTACCTACCATCTTGGGCAAGACGGCCCCTGACATTGAAGATCCTCAACCCTCAGGGAGACTATCATCAGTTGAAAAGGGCCAAATCATCATTTTAGTCGAAACGAACCGGCACATCAAATAATCAACCATCCATGATCATCTGCTAGATGTTAGGTTCGTTAGATACCTTGGTGTTTGGGTACCTCACGAACTGAGCGAGCGCAGTGTGATGAACCGCCCCTCCGTGTTGCTCAAATGAAACAAAAATTAGCTGTTTCCGAAACGCATGAGAACGTGGAATGGAAATTGGGTCGTGTTTAACAACGTGGAGCGGATACGATCGTAGAGCCTTCGCAGTGAGTCGTCACAGATCACTCCAAAGGTCAAAAGCCAAGCTCGAAGGATGATGCTGCGTTGCTGGTGGGATTAAAAGAGAATCACTCATTATGAGCTGTGGCCGCACTATCGAACAACTTCGAAAGGTTTTTTCCTCGGCTGAACAACCTGATGGCAGCGATGGGCTAGAAGTGCCCAGAATTGGCCAATCGTACGGACGTCCTCCTCCAACAGAATAACCCCGGACACCACGTATTTTGGCCACCGGTCAAAAACTGCTGGAGCCTGGGTGAGATGTCCCACCACACCCCCATGTAATCCGGGCAAAGCATAATCAGACTTGTTTAGGTTTCTGAAGAGTTACCGATACTATTATTGACGGAAAATCGTTCAATTTGCTGGAGGGCTGAAGAAAGCGCCTGAAAAGGGTTTTCGATTCCAAGTTTGAAACCTTCTATGAGGGTGGGATAGTGAAACTTACGGAAAATGGTAAACCTCTACTGAGCAGAATGGAGCATATATTATTTGACGGATGGATTTGATCTTCTGGAAATTTTCAAAGAAAACTCCGTAATCGTGGGAACTTTCCGGACTTCCCATCATGTCGATGAACGACTTCACGGCGTCCTGTCTCGATAGGATCATACCATGACATCTAGAGAGCCTTCCACCAGTTATCGAAAGAACTCTGGCTAGGCTCTTCGCGCGGTACCTGGAGTGCAAAGAAACCACGTCGTAGAAAACTAGCAAGACTGAGTCGATGTATAAAAGAAAGGTACCGACGATGTTGGCAGCTATCACACAATCTGCCTGCTCTGTAATCTACAAACTTTTAAGTTTTAGTCATCCTCAACAGGATATTAGAAGGACAGCCATGTGAGCAAGCAGGGATTCGGAGATGGTTCAGTACAATCAATGACATCCACTTTTCTACAAGACTCTTTAAAGTATTGCGAGTGTCTACTGGTGTTATGTCAGTGTCTGTGTCTGAAGCTAATCGATTTAAATACTGTCAAAGCAGAAGCGTAACTGAGGTGTCGGTGAGTCAGGGTGCTCCTACTCAATATCAAAGGATTCTTTGTGACCTACGACAACCAGGATTTCGCCATTTTATAAGAATTTCCCTGTCAGCGTGACGAGTAGTACGGCAGAGCCGTACCACCTCGTTCGAGCTTTTCAATGTCGCTCTCAAGAGCATCATGCCCTATTCAGAGTGGGAAGACTTTGGAGAGAATGCTTACATAATTTCTGCTTTGCAGGCGACGTCTTGCTCATAGCACCTATCATCGAGTAGGCGGAACGAATGCTGGCCGAATTCGCAGCACTTGTGGGAAACTAGACTCAAGACTGAACCTAACGAAGATCATGTAATGAGAAACGGATTGGTACCTGATGCTCCCTTGACGCTAAATAGAACGGATATCTCTGAACGCTTTAGCCATGCGTACTTATAACGAAAAGTCATCATAATAAACGATCTGGCCTCGGAGCCGAACAGAACGAGACGCGCCGGGGAAATCCGAGGTTCCGAGCTTCGTCAACGATCGGAAACCATATGCTTACACCAAGGAATCGTAGATTAGATGGGTCGCGCACGTCATGCGGTAACGTGAGGACCGTGGATCAGGGTGATTACTGACTGGATCCCTCAGAAGGTCAAACTAATGCCAGGACGGTCGCCAGCGCGGTGCTCAGACTTTTTCAGGATAGCTCGGAAGTAGAGGGACGCTATGCCTTGTGTCCCTCAAGCGAGGACCTTCCAAGGGCCACTCTGAGGGGCACTCTGTTTCGCGAAAGGGACGAATGGACAGTGCTAGTGCCCGCTCGAGAGAATCTATGATCAACGGGACGACACGTGATACAGTTGATACCCCATTCTACTCAACAATCTTTCACTGTTTACCATCTTTCTAGAAGTTTCGTCGTTCATCTCTCGTATAAAAGCCCACTATATAAGTGAGAGTTTCAAGTGCATTTTGTGTCCTTCAGAGAATCGAGCAATGTCTCACAAAACAAATGCTGCTGAAATCTGAACAAATTTTTGTTTCTTGGTGATATGTCCGAGCTATATGGTTGACTTGGTAAGAAGTTTCGCCTGAGTTACAGTAATTTTCAAGGAAACGTCAAAGATACGTTTTTGGAGTCGCCTGATGGAGGACCACAGCTTCTACGATTGGGTGGATTTTAGCACATCTACTCTACTGCTGCCTTTAAATTGTCCGGCCGAATAAGTATATTCCAAAAAGGTCTATCGAATGTGAAAAGATCTATTGCAACAGCTCATTCCAGTCCCACCAGCAATAGAGGCAGTCTCTAGCGCATGAGTTTCGTTTGTAAAAGGGTTAGTGGCGGCCCACCACGATGACTTACCATCGTTTTCGCTCGCTGTCATACACAACCCATTCTCATCTCACGTTACTATGCGTCTGGGAAGATGCTGACTTACTATACGGGGAAACGCGGTCCACCAAGCTGCGCTCATTCAGTTTCTGAGGTATCCGAATATATTCAGTTTCTGAGGTATCCAAATATAGTGGCCGCCGAACCAAGTTCCATCAAATGACCGTGAATGAACAAATTCAACACAAATGTCTTTCCGTAGTCCATGAATAGTTATGCGCTGATTCGTTTCGATAACATTCTGATCTGCACGTTATCAACTGACGATGGTCTTCCTGACCGTATTTTCAAGAGTTATTCAAGAACCTCCTACAATTGGTTTTGCAAACTACTCGCGCACTGTAAGCTGGCTCTTGCTTTTGGAAAGAAAAAAGCATTAGATGTCGGAATGCTCTCGATGGTCCTTCACTCTCAAACCAGTTCTACATAACTGGAACTCAAGTAATTTCATCACACCTCAGACGTATTACATAAGAATGCTGATCTTTTCAGAAAGCATATAATCTGTTAACCCATTGGCGACCGCGCCTTTTAAGTGTGTCTGGCGTGTGGGACCGAGCGCGATTTTCGCGGGTTGCTGCTGTGGCCCGCCCTGCCCCACGCGGTCCCAGGAGCAATCCAATTTCTTTGCGAGTTGTTTCCCTGAGATGAAGCCCTATAAAAATGTCAGGGGAGTAGTGATAAGTTATCCACTATTTGACATTTCCTGTTGTTTTGTTGTTTTCTATGCGGGAATGTTCTTTCAAACCATTTCTGAGCCTTCGTAGCGAAAGGAATCGAGGCCCTAGCAGAATACGAAAGCATTTTGTCCAGACAAGGATGGATGGATTTTCTCCTTCAACCTTTGATGGACTGGCTAGAAGTAGACAGCATCGTTGTAATAATTTTCAAAATCGGTTGGATTCGCCCAAAGACTTCAGGATGATGAAACATGTAGTCGCTACTACGGGAAAAACCGTCTCAATACCTTCCAAAAGATAAAAGAGAGTACGATTGCCTGCAAAATAGGCTTTACATGCTTGAAATGGAAGGATAAGGGAGGAATTAGCTGTGCATGTGGGTAGATGAATCGATCGAATAGTTCCTTAGCCGTTGAAGGGTACGAAAACCCAAAAGAATTTGTTGATCGAAACCTTCAGATATACACTGGTTGTCGGCTTATTCTCCATATGTGCATCGCACCCCACGACGGTATCGAAAGTTTCCTTTCATTTTTCACGCAGAGTGATTGTCGTGATTTCTACATACTTCTTGTGACACATAAGAAGTGCTAACTTCAACCAGCATAAGGTGAATCTATAAAATCTTGCTTTCTATTCTCGGCAAACGTTTCTCCTCAAAAGAACGTACGTGTGGGAGGTGAGCAGTCGGAAAGAGACTGTAGAAGATGCACTGACTGCTACAAGGAACATCACGAGGAAAATTATTGTGCCCATCAATCATGGGAAGAAGTACACTTCAGAGCGACAGTGCCACGATGACCTTCATTTTGATTAGTTCGGTTTTTCATAACTGAAATGAAAGTTGGAGGGAAGGGTTCAGATTAGTCTAAATTATCACAAGAAATATGTGTAGCGAAACGGTAACGCTTCATTTGCAGCTTTTATAATAGTTTTCACACATAACATTGTTTTCTTGCGTTTCTATAGTTGAAAGCAAACAGTTTATTGGCCCACTGTGCCTTAAGTCTCTCTAGAAGGCCATTGACATTGTTGTTACTTGAAAGCGGCAAAAAGTCGGTTTGGAACAGTAAAAATACTACTGTGGCCCGTATATGGCCACGCGGTCGTCAATGCGTTGATGTTGTTTCTAAGGCTTTCCGAACTCAATAAATATAATGCATCGAAGGAAACTTTCCGAACAGCCTAATGCATCCAATTATCATGACTAGATTTGTCCTAGCGCACTTTTGCGCAAACTCCGCCCTTGATGAAGATCTGGCTTCTTTCCTCGGACTGGAACCTTTTTTAGGATTTTGGAACGTTTTCGAAAAAACTCATGGCGGAACTTGCCTTCATGCTGCGAAGATATGAATTTATTAATTGATAAGAGACGCTCAATTCGAAAATGCTGATACATGCTCATTTCGTCTCATTCGTTGAACCACCGCTTACCATGACCCCTTTTTTCAGTATTTGTTCTGAGATTGAACTCGCAAGCTTTTCACTCGACTGCTTATTTTGGTGCGTCTCCGACTCCTCGTTGCCCCATGTTTCACCCATCACAAAATTGACCTGATCGACATCAAAGGTGCTTCTTCACGCTAAAGGAATATTGTGACATTCAGGCCGACAGACCAAGACATTCCTAGTCATCATGCCACCTGGACTAGCTTTCTCACATGCACCTATATTGGTTCGAAAGATTGGGATGAGAAGGTTAAGCGAACTATCACCTTTACCGGTGAACGAATCAAGAATTATCGAAAATGCAGAAGCCCTCAAACTATTATAATGCCTCAAAAGCAATTTTGTCAGTGAGTGTTTGAGTGGATAACGTTTGTCTGTTTGCCTGTGTGTTGGTCGGTAGGTAGGTCGGTTGATCAGTCTGTCTCTGTCTGTCTGTGTCTCTGTCTGTCTGGAGAGGTTGGGTCAAGTTAAGAATGGGTTGGAAGTAGATCAAGATCAGAAGATCAATGGAGTTCCTGCCACTGGGGTCACGGCACGCACTGGAATGAGCGGTGGCTTGGGCAATGTTCCTAATGTGGTTTCATTACAACCAGAAGCTGGAAAAAATGAGCAGTGGTAAGGAATGGGTCGACAAATGAAGTAAGTAAACTCACTTACGGTGAACGGAGCGTTTTCTAAGAGGACGGTACATTCTGCATCTACTCATAATTGGATTCAGTGAAAGCTTGGATACCAAAAAAATAGTAAGAGCAGACAAGGTCAATTATGTGCTGAGCATCTGAAACTTCGCAAAGCTCCATCTGCGATGGGCGGGTGGTACACACAAAGGAGACGCTTTTCAAAAAGTTCCTGACTCTGGCTCAAACGTCCCAATATTCAGAAAAGAAGTGGCTAAAGGCTACTGGAGGAATGTGATCAAATCCTCGAAGTAGGCGGGGTTGCACTGAAGGGGCAGGCTCAGTTTGCAAATTCATGGGCCTGTTCAAAAATGTCCTAGAAGAGGCAAGGAAAAGTTCAGAGCTATTGGTGGGGCTTAATCAAAGGCCGGGGCGTGCACTGAGATGGGCGCAGCTAAGATAAAACCAGACATCCACAATTCTGTTCAAAACGTTACAGAATGCGGTAAAGTGGTTAAAAACTACCGAAAGTTGTTGGTAATTTTTCGAGTTGGGGGGGGGGGGGGCAAAAATCATGGGCGGAGTTGTGCAGATCGTGATAAAACACCCATGGATGTTATTTACAGATTTACGTGGTGGGCGGGCCCAAGGGTGAAAATTTTTAGCCCTGTCTAAAAAAGTTTCGGAATTGTAAGTCTCACTCACTTGAATGAATTCTTCATCATTGCTCACGAAATGTAAAAAATTCGCTCCTGTCTATTTGTCATGAAATCCTACATTACATTAGGAAGCACCTGAAAAGTTGCGGTCAAGTTTTGTTTCGAGGAGACCTACCCGTAACGGGCGCAGGCAGGCTTTCCAATGGGCTGGGCTGTCCACATAAATTCATAGTTTGATTTGAACACAGCCCATGTGCCAGCTCCTCGGGACGGGGAGGGGTGAAAGCATGGGAAAGGAGCGTTGAGCTTAGATCAAAAAGCCGATAACACATTGGTGCATCCTTGGTGTGGCGCACGCGTCAGCGCACGTAGCTGAAATGGTTAGTTATACGTTACGTAGATGTAGGTGAACCGGTGACAAGAAAGAAAATCACATTGAAACAAGAATTTTGCAGGGGATTTTCTGAATACAGAGCTTGATTTCCTTTACCAACGTGCTCGGCAACTGGCTACGAATCTGCCAATGGGCGAAACACGTCTGACTGGATTTCAAATAACCGCTGAAGAACTTCGAGGATCACCATTAGCACCAAATTTGTTACCACGTTAGTCATTCCTGATGAACTTGTCACACTTAGTGATTTTGATCGCGATTTGCAGTTTTGATGAATTTCCGCTTGTTTGGAGTTCCACTTGAGTTCGTTAACCTGCTCGTAGCTCTCATCGCCTACGCCTGTACATATCCTGCTGTATTCTGGCGTGTTTCGAAACCATTCAGGTGCGAGGTTTTATCTTTTATGCTTTTATTTTTGCAACGAAAGTAAATTATTCTGTCGCCATTTGTAGAAGTCCCACAGTTTTTTTTTCTTGGATTTTTTTTCTTTTTTCTTAAATGAGCCGAACACATGTAGATCGTGTTTCAATGTTCTAAATGAAAGATTAGTTGTAATCGTCTGTTCCCAAATTTAACCATCATCTTCTCGTGCCATTGCGAATCGCTGGAATGTCTGTTTGAAGCTGGCTTCTGATTTCATGAGATTTACATAAGTGGATTATTGTTTGATGAGAATGCGTAATGACTAGCTAATAAAATGGATAGGGCATTCAAAGTTTGGCGTAAATACACTCAGTTTGCTACAAAATCATTTTTCCGATTTTCAGCTTAATCTTCTCCTTCCATATGGTCGTTTATTGTGTTGCGGTGATCTGGGGATATCTGGGATTCAGCATACTGTTCAGAATCCAGGAAACCAACTACAACAGCCTTCGTCCCCTTGGACTCGGTAAGTGCAATAGTAAGAGACGGATTTAGATACGAGGTTAATAGTATAGCGTAAGCGATCGGAATCTTCACCACGAACGACGTCTTCGACGCATTGTTCTTCACACAGTGTAACTTGCATGCCATTCGGCCCTGCCAACATCAACCGTGATGTGGTAGCCACCCAACTGAGTGGCATGTGACCTCATAGACTTAGCAGAAGCGTGGTTTTCCGCTCTTTCTCTTCTTCTTCTCCTATGTGTCAATCCCGCGCCATCACATGGCCCCTCTCCACTTCAATCTATCGACGTCATTTATCGATAGATTTGTCTTAAGAAGGTCCTTCTCACCACGGAAGGGTTCCAACTTCTTTTGATTGGAGACTGCAGTTGAGTTTACCAAAAAATTGTGAGCGTTCAAAATGGTCGCATGCTTAAAGCAAGGGGAAATAGTGCCAGTTGATAAGCGCAGTTGCCCGCAATGGCCACAAGGGTCACCGTGGCAGTGGTAGTGCTCTCCTTCTCCATATTTGCGATGAGGGTTAGCTCACTGTCGTTGTTTTCGCTTTTGCGAAATGTGCTTTCATCCGAATAGATCCGCTTTCTCCTAAAGGTTTTTTCTTACTAATTTAAGTCAGCGCTTTGTTTCGGCTATCATTTGCGATCACCTATCTATCACCTAACACCGCTTTTTTTATTTCTTGAAGTGGAGAGGAAACCAGAATCACTCAAAGCAGATATGCGTGAAAAACTGAATATTGATGAAACAATCCAAGAAATGAATGAAGCAGATATGTTGTTCACAAAATGCGAACCTCATATGCACATACTGTCTCTAAACAACGTAAATAAACCACACAATCGATTCGAGACCAAAAGAATACACGTCTTTTCTACACATTTTTTTGGGTTGTTTCATCGATGTTTTCTCGCGCTCTATGTTTCGAGGCTGTTTCACTTTGGGTATGGGTACGTGTGTTTCAATTTCAAAATGAAAGAGCTTTACAAAAAAGACGTGGAGAAATTTCAAATAAGTGCGGTGATAGGTGATAGATAGGTGATCGCAAATGATAGCCGAAACAAAGCGCTACCTTAAATGAGTTGGAAAAAACGGTTCAGAAGCTTTTATTCGAATGTAAGCACGTTTTACAAAAGCGAAAACGACAACAGGAAGCAAACCCTCTTCGCTCACCCGGAGAGGGAGAGCATTGCCACTACGCCACGGTGACCACGTGTTCATTGCGGGCAGCTGCGTTTATCAACTGCCACCATCTCTCCATGCCTTGAGCATGCAAGCTTTGAACGCTCACAACTTTTTCGGTAGACTGATTTTGCAGTTTAATATCCATATTTGTTTATAACTTTCCAAGCCCCCTCGATTAACCTAGACCTTTTCCCAAAATTCCGTAGAAAGTTGAAACGCTCCCCTGGTCAATCATGTT
Organism: Haemonchus contortus; assembly: GCA_000469685.2. Taxonomy (NCBI): domain Eukaryota; kingdom Metazoa; phylum Nematoda; class Chromadorea; order Rhabditida; family Trichostrongylidae; genus Haemonchus; species Haemonchus contortus. The sequence continues at coordinate 44,943,226 of LS997567.1, read as the reverse complement.
CAGCCACATCTTCTTCAGAGCCCCTCTGGTTCCATTGCCTCTATTCCATCAGGTGTCCGTATTTTCTTAGATGCTGCTATTCATGACTATTAGCACGTCCTGCCGTCTTCGCATCCGATCCGCTCCAATTGCGTCCAAGCTATGTAAGTACCCTCATTCCAGCGCAGGGGGTCTGCCTTTTATGACTCTAACTTGCAGACCAGCACTCGCTCCCGTAGAGCATCGCGCGCTTAACCACCCTCCTGCACAATTTTCTTCTCAGCTCTTTCTCGTTGGTCGCAGAAGATACCACTGGACTCCCTCTATTTGATCGATGCCGCATTTATTTAAGTCTTTGCAGCCCGGTTCACATTTCCGTCAGCAGGCGGGTCGCTCCGCAGATATCGGTAGTGCTGAACCCTCACGATGCATTCCCCGAGGCTGTCTATGATTGGTGTACCCTTCTCGGAGCTGTGGAGCTTGGTCTTTTTTGCATTCCACCGACGTCTGTTTTTCGCCAGCAATCTCTGTTAAGTCTGTAGCTTGTCGTGTAGTTCTTTTCTGCTCTTCGCTATCAGAGCGATGACGCCAGAGTAGAGGATGGTCTTCAGCTGTCCATTCATCAGTTATTTTTGTGATAACATCCATCGTCAGCAGGAAGAGAAACGGGCTCAAAACTAACTCTTGTTGTAGAGCAGCCTTGGCATCTTTTCCAGTTTTCCTCTTTCTGAGTTGCATTTCGAACTGGCTTCTTTGACCGAGGTCGTTCACTCCACGGTAGCCGACGCATACTCTCCACAGAACTCGGGTGCGCATCTTGTGCGCCACTTCGGGTGATGCTCAGCTTTGTAATCGGTTGCTATTGAGAATTTAGTCACGTTCGATTTGATGTTTTGTTAACTGCTATTATTTCACCGCAGTGCGCGATACGAGTGTCGCAAGGTTGGCGAGTTATGAACAAGACTGTGGCCTCGAACGAAACTCGAAACCGGAAATGTGTTATCCGGGCACCATGCTCATATCGCTCACACTGTCGAGAGCCCGCTCGCCCTCGACTTTTCAAATTTCATTATTTTTGGTTGGGAAACTTACTTTCGTACAGGATGATAAATTCCCAAAGCTTGGCGAGTTATGGACAAAACTCCGGCCTCAGACGGAGCTCGAACCCGTACTTGCCCTATCCGGCGCTGTGCTCTTTTCCAGACCCTACCTGTCAAGCTGACCTTAACGGTTCGAAGCTGATATCGGCTTACCGGCTCACCACTCTGTCGACGTGAGTTCTGATAAGCCATGGTATGTAAGCCATGAAGAAGGCGAGGGCAAGCGGGGTCATGATGGTGTAAGGAAAAAGAGCACGGTGGTTGGATAGCCCGAGTACGGGTTCGAGGAGCCCGTTCCAACCTGATTTTTTGTCCACAAATCGCCAACCTTGTGAAGCAAAAAGGAAGTTAGGTTCCATAACTAGGATCCGATTCAAAATCAGAAATGAAGTGTGTAATTCATATCGAAATCAAGAGAAGTAAATATGTATTTTTTCAGGACAATATCTGGTGCAGTCACGAAATTGGCCCTTCTATCATCCGCATGCTATAGTTGGCACATTCGTCGCATCGTTGATGTTAATGTTAATGGCACCGATTGCTCTCTACTCCTACGGTTACAATAAGTATTTCGTAAGATTTATCTCTTATTTTTAGTTCAGGTCCTCATGCCCTCAATGCCCTACCCTGGAACTACCCTTATAGGGTAAGCATTCTGGGTCGCAGTAGCCGTTCGAAAAGAGATGTATACAATTTTGATATATACTTTTGATGTACACTTTTTGTTTTTAAACGCAGGTGTTAAATCCACATCGCGAATCCAAAACATTTTAGGAACAAAGTTACGGAAATAAGTCTTCCCTGTGATATAGGGTTTTGCCAAGCACCTATCGAGGTCGAGTTGTTAAGCCCGATGTGAAGCGATAGCGCAACAGGTAAGGCGCCGAACTCGAAAGCGTGGCATGAGGGTTTGCATCCAAAGTGCTGAACTTGTTCGGTATTTTTATAGAAAGAATGCTAAAGGCTCGCAAACCAGCTTACATCTCTCATTGACTACCTGCAGCGCATCCTAGCCATAACAAGTATTGAAAACAATCTCTAATGAAAGATGCTATAATGTCCGTTTCGGTCTTCAAGGGTTTCCAATGCTTCATAGTTGTTATCATTGCTGAAGTTCAATAACATGTGCTCAAAATAAGTTTTCCTGTGTTAGTTAGCTTGTTCCGTTCGGTGCTCGTGTAATGCCACACAGCCTAGCCTTTTTTAAATAAGAACTATTTCACCATTTTCAGTCGATGTACACCTTTTGTGGACCGTTTTCAAGCCCTCTAATTCCTCGGCTGTTTTCACTCTTTTCTGCTGTCAGATAAGAAGAGTATTAGTCAGAGTGCTTAACTCTCATGATTTGGTATGCCCTAAATGATAAGGTGCCAGGTATTCCGTAAAGCCGAAGATAGTTATCCGATCCAGTTGAAAGTTCGCCCTTTTCCATTTAGGGATAGCACATTGCGCTCCTTCGTCCCCGAATATCGCTTGTGGAAGCAAATAGAATAGCGGGAGATTGTCAGCTTTCAGTTCGGCTCATCTCAACACCTTGTCAATGATGCTTCTCATATGACCTTCACAGAAACGGCAGTAATGATGAGTGCGATAGATGATGAGTTTCTTACTCATTGTTTTCAAGTTGAAAAATTGGTGCTACTTCAAACGCTTTGAATTTTGATGTCATATGTGGTCGTTGAGTGCCCATTGATCACTACGTCTTGGCTTCAAGAATCACGTCATCAGCTCAATAGTGTGAAAGCAGTATGCTTCAAAAGATTTCAAAGGTCGAAGACCGTATCCATCGAGAAAGGTGCGTCCTGATATGATGAGCCATTGCAATTTTTTATCCACCGTCCAAGATTCCGTAATCTCGTAATTGATCTTTGGTATACAGGAGCAGACCAGAAAAGGTCACTACTAGGCTTTATCCAGCAATCATTTTCTTTTCTATGGAGGGCTTAGTCAATGGGAATTATAAAACTAATTTGCAAGCCTTCAGCATACATTTTATAGATATGCAAAAAAGCTTACGCACTAATATGCAAACCTCATGCCACGCCCGCGAGCCCATCGCCCTACCCGTCTCGCTATCGTTTCTTATACGGCTTAACAACTCGACCTCGATACATGCTCGGCAAAATCCTAGATCTCATGGGCGATTTGATCGAGTAACTTTGTCTCCGGAATCGTTTCGCAGATTTGGGATGTGGATTTGACGTCACCATCTAAAAACACATGTGTGAGTATGCATCTTAACGGTGTCCGGAAATTGATTTTCGCATCCATACTCACCCAGATTTGCCAGCCTCTCGTCCATTTATGTCTAGGAGGCAAGAAGCACTGAGTAATCAATCGACTGACCACTTAAGTCATTGTTAAGTCAAATATCTTTACCGTAATTAATACCTTTACCGTAATGCGCTCTAGTCTGTCTGTCTGTCTGTCTGTCTGTCTGTCTGTCTGTCTGTCTGTCTGTCTGTCTGTCTGACTGACTGACTGACTGACTGTCTGTCTGTCTGTCTGTCTGTCTGTCTGTCTATCTGTTTGTCTGTCTGTCTGTCTGTCTATCTGTCTGTCTGTCTGTCTGTGTGTCTGTCTGTCTGTCAGTCTGTCTGTCTGTGCGTCTGTGTGTCTGTGTGTCTGTGTGTCTGTCTGTCTGTCTGTCTGTCTGTCTGTCTGTCTGTCTGTCTGTCTGTCTGTCACGAAATTCCTCATTACCTCAAGAACCACCTGGGGAGGGCGGATCATGTTTGGAATAGGTTGAATATGGGGTAAGAACGATAGAGCATATGTGAACCAAGCGAAGCTCTGCCTCCAAGGGGCAGGACACACAGACATACGCCTGAGTTGGCTGTGCCACGGGTGAAGTTTCTTAATTTGGTCTCATAGCAGTCCAAACACAGGGAAAAGGGAGCATAGGTGGGGGATGGGTGAACATTCAGAAAGAAAGGGACTTATCGGTGGTGGGTGGAGGAGAATGGGAGTTGCCTTCGAAATAGTAATTTCACGACACGATTCAACGTGGGCGTTTGTCCGGAGAGTTCTCGCCGATTTTTGTGTTATCTTTGAATGAAATTATTTTGGAGAACAAATGCATAATTCTGTTCAGTAATGGTTCACCATCTTCCTGTAAACTTCCCGATCTACTTCCACAAAAGGTTCAGACCTAGTATTGAAAAACACTCTTCGTTGCTTTTTGCAGTCCTCTAGCGAATTGGACATTTTTTCATTCAAAAAATTCTGCAGAAGTCTGTACAAGTGGTAATGTGATTATGCTATGTACGGACTATATGGGAGGTGTAGTAAGTCATCCGCCCATGCTTCAGCAATTTTTGACGGGTGGCTAAAAATACGTGTGGTCTGTAAAGATCCTGTTGGAAGACTTCGCCCTTACCATCGGCCAGTTCAGTTCTGGTCTATCGAGTTGTCAAGTTGTCTAGCTGAGTACAGACTTCTTCTGAAGTTATTGTTTGATTATGCGGCAACAGCTCATAATGAATAAATCCCTTCCAATCTCACCAGCACCACAGCGTAATCATCCGCACTTGGATTTTGTCTTTTGGAGTGGTTTGGAACGGCTTACTGAGAAGGCTCCACTATCGTTCCCGGTCCTCGTTGTACACGACCCACTTTTCGTCTCCGTTTTCCGTCACCGTTGTGCGACTGATTGAATTGAAAATGAGCTCTCCCTGCGTTTCAGGAAGAGCTCATTTTTAATTCAATCAGTCGCACACGGAGTCGAGGTCCATCACATTGCGTTCGCTAAGCTCGTGAAGTAACTAAACACCATAGCGATTAACAAACCAAGTTCAAGCAAACTGTCGTGGATGCTTGATTTTGGAACACTGAGTCTCCCCCTCCCCCTTCTGTTTCACGAGTAGTGATTTGCTGATTCGTCTAAATAACATTTTGTTTCAGTAGCTTTCAACAGATAACAGCCTCCCTAACCAGGGAAAGTCTTCAACTTAGCATGGAACTTTGAATAGAGACCTAGGTATATGGATAGGGTCTGTAAAGTTAACCCATTGACGACCGCGCTTTTATATTGTCCTTACTTTAACCTTTATTTTCTCTTATATCTGTAGTTAGAAATGAATGATTTCTGGACCGCAATGCTTTAAGATTCTCTTGAAGGCTGTGAGCTTAGCTGATACATGAAAACATGAAAAAAGTAGGAAAACCTGATAAATTATATAAATACCCCAGCGAGCCAAAAACTTGCGTCCTGTCATCGGGACGGATGGTCGCCATCGTGTTAATAAGAAATATGGAAGTTAAAACTACAAAATGAGTCTACCAAAAAAGTTGTGAGCATTCAAAGTTTGCATGCTTGAAGCATGGAAGGATAGTGCCAATTGATAAGCGCAGCTGCCCGCAAGGGCTACAAGAGTTCCAGTGGCGTGATGGCAGTGCTCTCCCTCTCCAGGTGAGCGATGAGGGTGTATTTCCCGTTATCGTTTTCCCTTTTGCAGAACGTGCTTTCCTCCGAGAGCCCCTAAACCGTTTTTCTTACTTATTTGAAGTAGTTTTTTGTTTCGGCTATCATCTGCGATCACCTATCTATCACCTATCACCGCGCTTATTCGAAACTTCGTGTCATTTTTGTGACAGCTATCATTTTCAACATCGAAACACACATACCCGTACCCAAAGTGAAATAGATTTGGACGTGCGAGAAAAGTCGACATCGATGTAACAACCCAAGAAATGCGTAGAGAAAACGTGTAGACGGTTATGGTCGTAGAGAGGCCGCATGTACAAATGAGGCTGGCATTTTGTGAACAACATATCTGCTTCACTCACTTCTTGGATTGTCCCATCAATATTCAATCTTTCACGCAAATCTGCTTCAATCTGGTTTCCTTTCCACCTCAACAAATTCTATAATAAATAAATGCGGTGATAAGTGATAGATAGGTGGTCGTGAATGATGGCCGAATCAAAGCGTTAACTCAAAATAATAAAAAACCGTTCAGGAGCTTTTATCCGGATGAAAGCACGTTTTGCAAAAGCGAAAACGACAACGGGATCAAACCCTAATCGCTCAATTGGAGAGGGAGATCACTGCCACTACGCCACTGGGATCTTTGTAGCCATTGTGGGCAGCTCGGCTTATCAACTGGCATTACCTTTCCATGCTTTAAGCATGCAAACTTTGAATGCTCACAACTTTTTTGGTAGACCCACTTTGCAGTTTTAATTCCATAATTTTTATTAACTTTACAAGCACTATCGATATACCTAGGTCCCTATTCCAAATTCTATGGGAATTTGAAACTCTTCCCTGGTAAGCGTTGACGATTTACGAAAGTGACTTCGCCCTCTTTAAATTTTGCAAACCATTTTTGCGCTGTGCGCCAACCTCTCTCCCACCCCCCCCCCCTCCCCTAAAGCACTGTCTATCTAAGCGTCACAAATTTTTCTCGCGGCCTGCGCTGCGTTCTTACCCTTGCGGTAGAAGAAGAGCATGAGGCGCCAAAAATGCTAAAGGTGACCTCATTTTTCACAAGACGCCTATACAGACAGACTTCGAGAGATGTTCACAGGATTGGAACATGGATATAGGGGAGGCTTACTCTTGCAGAAAATACATAACTTCATAAGGTTAGGAGCTTGGTTTTTTGTACAATAGCTGATGAATATAGGGTGTAAGAAACAGCGAAAACTTTCCGGACAACCCAATAATAAGAGGAGTGAGCAAGGCTTTATACGTGCTGAGCATGCTAAACATACCGAAACTCCGGTTAGCAGGTACGCGTTGAAATTGAAGCTACTCTTCAAAAAATGTTTAACTCTCAAGTTCTAAAGCTTAAGTTTCGATAGATGTCAAACTCATTGTCAAACATTGTCAAATTCTCGAAGTAAGCGGGGCTTGCACTGAGAGGGGGGGTGACAGGATCCAAACTTCTAACTCTGTTCAGAAACGTTCCAGAGAACTTCTAGAGCGCGGAAAAATTGTAACTCGCCGCTAATATAGGTTTGATCAAAATATCGCGGTGGACGGGGCCCACACTGAGACTGCGTCTGTGTCTGACTGAGACCAAAAATTCACAACATGTTCCAAATACGTTCGTAATGTTTTATATGAGGGTTATTATCATTACTCACTACCCATGCAATCCCCAACACTGACATCATCATCATCACTACTGAATGAATGTAGAGAATTCGCTTCTGTCTGTCTCTCCACCTGTTCCGAAATTCTGTATTATCTGAGTGGGTAGCTGAAGAAATGGCGGTAAAATTTGGGATGGGTGGAGTCTACAGCAAGTTCACTAGAACACATATGAGCTTATTGAGTTTTGGGGCATGTACCGCGCTCTGTGTTTCGGGGCATGTACCTCGCCTGCAAGCGGTGTACATGCACCGAAACGCCATGAAGTAAACTTCGAATTTTTTCAGAGGAGCTCAGACACTGGGAAAAATAGACAAAGTTGGGTATGGGTCAACAAGTTGAACAAAAGAGACCCTCCCGCGGTGAGCGGAGCATCTTCAACCTTTTTGTATAAACCCATAACTCACCACTGCCCATAGCCTTGTTCTTGAGGGGTGAAGCGCAGGTCATCTCTGTTTGATGCTTATCTCTCTTGTGTTGCACTCGCTCGTGGACAGAGCCCAACCGGTACATTCAATACGCCGCGACGACTCTGCATGGAAATCGAATGTGGGGACCAATCATGAATAAAGGGGATTAATTTACTTCGGAAGAGAATCTCTCAAGAGTTGTTTTCTTGAAATCTTCACGAGATTTTACAGTTTTTTAAGTTTTATGAGAGTGAAGTTTTGGCGGAATCACCTTTTTCAGGGCTTGAAAGAATCGTAACTATTTGTGACAATCCGATCAAAACTGCCCCACTGAAATTCGAGACCCCCAGGGCATGCAGGTGATTGAAAGAAAGGCCACTCATCGTAACTTTGTGAATTCTTCGAAACCACCCAGCAACCGATAGTAGCAACCAACCAGTGACGGATGGTGTGGTTCTTCACTTGAAGTCACCGCGGGGCGGCCAACTCCATATGAAGCCGCGGCGTGATTGCCCTCGAGCAAAACAAAAAAATGGAAGATCCAAATATTCCTGGATCTCCTCGGCGCACTGCATCCCTGTGGTTTATGTTTTATGGATGAAGAAGCTCTATACGCAAACGTCAGCAATGGGTCTGCTATGGAAGCCGTAGTCGAGCTCCTTAATCAGCACAAAACGACATCAATATGCTAGGACTGTCTGCATCCCTACTGATGACACTTGTGAGGGAGTGCCTCATTTGTAATAAGTGGTCTGAAGGTATTGTATTTCGCACAGACTAGAGGCTTGGCTGTAGGACAGTGCTTGGCACCTGTTTTGGCCATAGCATTTGTGGCCAGGATTGAAGCCTTGCACTGGAATACTTCCCCCTACTTTACTGCAGGTATGATATATCTGTTGTTTGTTCTTCACTTCTTCTCTTTGTAACTTCACAGTTTGTACGACACAGGAAAGAAATTGGATTTGTTTCCAGACCTGTTGGACTCACAATAAGAGCACATCAGGTTCACGCGAGAAGAACGACAGGAAATTGACTTCCTTTTCAAACATCTTCAGGCGAAGTTGGTGGGCCATGTGATTGCTACGAAAAGGTAGAGAAAAGTCAACAATAAGAATGTCATCGTCCAATACGACTCGGCTCATCCTTTTTAAATCAAGCAAGCAGTTGTTGAGAATATATTCTCACTGCAAATAAGGTTTGCACTGCAGAGTATAGGCGAAAAGAGTTGCCTAAAGTGGCACGCGGTATAGCTCTAGTGTGACTACTGCAATTCTTTGACCACACGTAGAGCTTCTCCTGTGTGACCCGCAGACATGGTGTTACCTCGAGCAGTCGTAAGATTTCTTTGTAGTACCATTTATTTCTGAATAGTTCATTGCCACCATTACGAGGTGTCTAAAATGATCGGGTCTGAAAATTCGGTTGCTATTATAAACGTTCCACTCTCCGACCTAGAGAAGCGCCAGGTTCGGTGCTATACGATCGCCTATGTACAGTCTTAAATTGTGTTAATTGTCCCGCTGGCAGATAGGGTGATTGTAGCATGTCTGAGGTGGTCTACAAGATCACTTGTCGTGATTGTGGTGTTGAGCATACTGGCAAAACAGCAAGACCACTCCATGTGAGGACCAAAGGAAGCAGAGAAGGCATGAAACGATTGAAGCAATCCAGGGCTTTGGGAAATCAACGAATTCGAAAGCGTAACGGAGGCGTTTCCAAGACGATCGTGGCAACGGAGTCGCAGTTGTTCTCGCGAAAAACCCTCGAGCCAATTCGGATTCAGGTCGTTTATCGAATTGTGATACAAATGCCTCACAGTTATGCGGGTCTTGCGGAGGTTAGGCTTCTCGTGGATAAAGGCTGCACTAGCCGACACTGTTTGGTGCTACCATCAGTTGCTGGGTGGTCTCGAAGAATTCACAAGACTACGGTTAGCGGTTCTCTTTTCAATCAGCTGCGTGCCTAGGGGATCTCGAACTTCGGTATGGCAGTGGAGACGTTCAATCGGATAATCAGAAATTGCTACGATCCTTTCAGGCTATGAAGAAGACGATTTCGCTGAAACGTCAGCCTAATAGAGCTCATATGCGAACCTTGTGAAGAGTTCAAGAAAACAACTCAGTAATACAGCAGTTATGTCAAGGTATTTAGGAAGCTGTGCTTCACTAACAATGCCAATGATAGACGGAAATAAACATCGTGGATTGTACCCTTCAAGAGATTCTTGGCTCACGTGTCATCTTCTTTCGTTTACTTAGACGGCGCTAATTCTCGGATCTCTGCTTCGGTGTGACCGGAAAATAGTCATCATCGCTAATTCAGTGTATAACCAGGTTTGTAAGCTAGACATTCAACAGCCGTGAACACATTTGGGCTGCAGAAGGTCTTTAGTGAAGAAGGGTGATAGTAAAAGGGTTGCTATTGTATGTATTTTGTACAACCTTCAACAACAGAGTCCAGTAAACCAGTGAATGGACACAGGTCTCGACCCAAAAAAGGAACCAATATCTGACCTTTACTGGAAATTTCAGAGTTGAGCGGGCATTTACCACACACACTGGCTTGTGAAAGGCGTCGCAGCTGCATTTTCGATCAGTGACTGATGAGATGACCAATGAGTCGTTTTTGGCCGAACGAAATGTTACGTTGTCATGAGTGGTGGCAGGAGAGGGACCTGTTGGACCATACGTGAAGCGAGAACCTTCCATGGACCCTAACGGCTTCCTGTAGATGTCAATAATCAGCGTTTCCTTGAGTGCAGCAAAAGTAATTTAAGTTGAAAATTCAGTCTGCCGGCCACTTATTTACTACCAGTGCAACCTAAGACACTCCATATATAGCAAAAGGCAACTGCTGGCATTCACAATGAAAACGCTAAAGACGGAAACATACCTTCTATCATTCTGCAGCGTCTGATGTTTCAAAAGCCTCAATCTGGAAATATTGGTCTTGCTGGTGTGAATGTCCCACAATCAATAAGGCGGTGAAATCCTTGGAATTCTGAAAGCACATTAATACGCTGCTGAGCAAGCAGTCTCTGTACCACCAGGAGTAAAGAGAGTAAGAAAGAAGAGAAAGGAAGAAATAAAGGAAAGAAAGAAAGGAAACAAGAAAGAAATAAAGAAAACTCTGGCAGACAAGGTCAAAAGTGGAAGTACCTCTTAGTTTCTGCTCCGTCATTTTTTGTTTGAGGACCTTGCTAAGGAAGGTTTTCACTGGAGATTGGAGCTGGACGCCCCATGGGATCTATACAAGAAAGCGACACGGTCTGCCTCAAGAAGAGATGCCGACGCGAGGAGTGAATTCTGTTTTTTTCAAAAAAAGTGCTGCTGGTGATGGAACTGCAAAGTTACTGCGAAAATCGCTTGGTGTGCGAAAATCACCAGGAACAGAAACTTGCTGAACATATTGGCTCGCATTTCGCAAGGATCACACGGCAAGGATTTGCTCAAAACTTTGCGAGGTATGGTTGAGATGGCTTGTCTCCACCTAGATATTCTTCCAGACTAGTACCACCAAACCCCCAAATGTTTGATACTTTGAAAATTATTTGAATTAATTTGCTACACACGAATCCTGTACACCGAAATTATCCGAATCGCGGCCCGCAGAGCACTTCCAGAAGGGAAATGAGTAGCTGCTGAAGCATCAGACGAAAGTCACAGAAAACAGTGGTCAATATATTGAACATTAACGTGTGAAAGAAATGTCGCTTGTGTCGCAACCTAATAATATAGGGATTCTAAGGTACAGGGCGGGCGTCTAAGTTTGCATTTGCCCTAAGATCTTTGAAATTATCGATATCTGTGGAATGTGGGTTTCTATTTACTATTCCGTCTACTTACCAGAGAAGGCTTCCAACTCCCCGTAGAACTTTGAATAGAGACCTAGGTTTAACGATAGGGTTTGGAAACCCATTAACAAATTCAGCAATCAAATCTGCTAAATGAGTCTAGCAAAAAAGTTGTGAGCGCTTAAACTTCCGTGCGCAAAGCATGGAGAGATAGTGCCAGTTGATATGCGCAGTTGCACGCAATGGCCACAAGGGTCACCGTGGTACCGTGGCAGTGCTCTCCCTCTCCAGGCATGCGAAGAGGGTTTACTTCCCGTTGTTGTTTTTGGAAATTACTCAGAAAAATTTTGTTTTTGCAAAACGTGCTTTCTTTCGAGTAGAGGTTCCTAAACCGTTTTCCACTAATTTAGATTAGCGCTTCATTTAGGCTACTATTTGCGATCAGTTATCTATAACCTATCACCTCACCTATTCAGAAAATTTTCTTCATATTCTTCTGTAACGCTCTTTTGTTTTCAACATTGAAACACGCACGCCCAGGTGAAATCGTCTTGGAACATAGACACGCGAGAAAACTCAACATCGATGAAACAACCCGAAAAATGTGTAGAGAAAACGTGAATTTTTTGGTCTCGAATCGATTGAGTGTTTTGTACACGGTTTTAGAGGAACAGCATGTGTAAGATTCGCATTTCGGGAACAATATATCTGCTTCACTTCCTTCGTGGATTGTTTCATCAACATTGAATTTTCATGCGTACGTTTCGTGTTATGTGGGTTTCCTCCTCGCCCTCAATGCAATCTTTTCCAAAGCGTTATCTTTTCCGAGAAGGTTAATCAATCCCGTATGAGGGATGCCCCCTCTCTTCCCCATTCGACTTCCATTCAGAATCGTTGTGGCGTACAGAATGTGTATATGAGCTAAACATATTAGGTTGATGCATAATTGTTGCGGATTTTTCTCAACAGGTTCTACTTAAAAAAAGCGAAAAAAAACACTTACACAACGAAATGTTCAAATGATTGCTGCAAAACGTATCCACCATCTACGTCAATCACCGCTTTCCAATTGATAGACAGCTGGCTCCCCAAGATGGAGAATTTTCGATTCCTGGGGGCGATCCACGCCTTGACATCTGCGTTCAAGTCATCCATCTCGTCGTGAGTTCCGTTCGCTAGCAGATTTTCCAACGGACGATTGACGTGATAATATATAAGAGTTTCTGTCGGTTAATAGGCGATTTAGGAACAGATTCCATTTCTTACTTGACTTTGGCTGACTAACACATCGCCAAAAGTTCGTTGAGATCGCTTTATCACCCTGCCACCGTGCAACCTTTCTCGGCGTAATAGAGCATAATCAGGCAAATGTGAATATGGCTTTCTGGATACATTTCTGTTAAGGAAACTAAAAAGATTATTCCGCTCAAAATCTCGAGTTCGACATTCAAATGTATCAAGAGAAAAGAAGACATGAAAAAATCTGCAGTAATTATGCATCAACCTGTTACAATGATTGCGGTTGCAAATGCTCGGGTCAGTGTTTTTATCTTTCCAGACGAAACTGGTACAAATCAACCGGCCCTGGAGGGATGGAAGGCTTGGTTGGCCTAGGTGAATATCGATCCGGGTCTTGTTACCGTGACTGTGCGTGTGTGATAGTGCATCGCTTGCCACTACGCCAACTCCGCCCTAAACGAGCATGAGATGAATGAGCATTTCCTTCCTTTTGAGATGCGCCAGACATCGACTTTTATTGAAGTCCATAATGACTTTGAGCTGTGTTTAATCCTCCTTTACCATAAATTTTATGTCGGAGATATTAAAAGCCTGAGCGTTCGAAAATGAATTCGGTCGCAACCATCTTCATTTTAGATAAATTATTCGTGATTTCAGGTGAATGTGATGAACTTCCAAGCAAAAAATCACATACGTGCTGGTAGTTCAGCTGGTCAGAGCGAGTACAGCGACTACAAGAGGCGAAATTATGCAAGGCCGCCAAGCAGTGAACTTTGTTGTGATGGGTTCGTTATTATAGATAACATAATATAATCACAAATTAAGATATCTTGAATATTAACTGTCTCCTCTGCTTATTTTGCTTTAAGTAACCTACACTGGTGTGCAAAACTTAGGGACGAAAGCAACTTTCGATCACTGAACCTCTGCCAGACGACAGAGCTCGATGAAATTTATACCGTACCAATAGAGGATCATTACGGTATTGCACAGGAAGTAACTGGCAGAAAATCGAAATAGGACTAGCAAATAAGGCATTTTTATTGAAAGGTATCGATTACACATAGTTCCTCACAGCTTATCTTAGTACTTCAAAAAGAACCGGCGCGGTTCCTAGTAGGGTATGTGGTCACCACGCACAGCAGTAAATGCTCTGCAAAGCGATCCCATACTTTCTACGAGGTTGGAAATGAGTTATTGTGGTAGGGCATTCCACTCCTCTATCAGCGCAACTGACAATTACTGGATGGTCAGTGGTGCGTTTGGACGTGCTGTGATGCCTCTACCCAGTGCATCCTACACGTGCTCTATGGGATTCAGGCCGGGGGTACGGGCAGGCCACTCCATTCGCTGGATAACCTCTTGTGTAAAGAGCTCTTCCACCTGAGAGATGTTCGATGCGGTCGCGCATTGTTATCCATGACAATGAATTCAGGGCTCACTGCAGCCCTGAAAGGATAGACATTAGGGAGGGGTTCCTTTTCACAGTAACGCCGACTGTTAAGGGAGCCACGCTCAAAAATCTGGAGGTTAGTACGGTTACGAAGTATGATGCCTTTACATACCATAACACCTCGACCACCAGAACGAACGAGTTCCACAACGTTTCTGAGAGAAGTGCGTGTCCCCAGCTCTGGCCATGAGGGTGCGTCCAGAATCACTGCTCAGACTGAATCTGCTCTCATCCGAAAAAAGCAAGCGGCCTCATTTCTCATCGGCCCGTTCGCTATGCTCCTGACACCACCCCAAAACGTCTCGCCGATTCGCGAGGGTCAAAGGAACCCTACGTAGTAGTCGTCGGGCGAAGAGACCACCACCGTGCAGTCGTCGTGCCACTGTGGTGCGTGGGATGGCTTGCTTTGAAATCCTGTTAAATGACATTGCAATCAAAGAGGCTGACTGACGTGGATCTCTTCATGCCTACTGCACAATGTAGCGGTCTTGCCTTAGAGTAGTTGTTCTTGGTCGACCACCTCCTCTCCTTCGTGCAGCAGTATAAGAGGTTCGGAATGCTCCCCGAGCACGTGAAACAACGCTGTGAGCGATATCAGGTTCCTGAGCTGCGTTCCTCTTTTTTCGACCTTTTTCGAGTTTCCCGATGATCCTTCCTCGTGCCAGGTTATCCAGACGATGTCAGCGGGATATGATGTATAGAAGGATAACACCACAGTACTTGGCAGCAACTAGCTGATTGACAAAAAAAAATTTTTTTGGCACCTAACAGCTCCCTCGATTTGTGCAGGTAGCCATATTTCTCGCTTTATTTGAACTATTCCTCCACCAAGGGATGTCGAACTCCCTGTGCATAACGGTCATAGGTCTGGCAATATAATCCCACTCTTTCATTTATTTCCACCCAACCCTCAATGTTTTATGGTGCATTATCCATCTCGTCCCTAAGTTTTGCACACCAGTGTAATAAAACTGGTTAGAGTACAATATCCACCATAATTATTCAAAAAAATCACGACAAAAAGGGCGGATTCGTGTCTCCCACGTCTTTTATTTATGAAAATGTTAGCTTTTACTGTTTTCCTATATGTATAGTGTCACATAGTTCAACTAAGAGCTCTATAATGTGGCGAATTCAAAATTTGAAAAAGTTCAATTTCGGAGTCTTCGGTTCACCAAAGTTCCTGTGGGCACGTTATTAGCAACGACGCGTGCTATTATATAACCAGAAGGCATTTTCTTCCGCTGAAAGTATTCTGTGAGCTGTGGAGCAGCTGTTATATTCCAAAACCAGCAAAAAAGCAAAAAGTAGACCTTCGCATTCTTCATCTCTTACTGACCGTTTTTTCGAAAATGGACAGCGCCAATCATGAACAATAGCGGTTTTCAAGACTGTAAAATTGCAAGTGTGAGTTGATACCTGGTGTCAGTAAATGATGCGCCTGTACTTGAGAAGTAGTACACTGGTGTGCAAAACTTAGAGACGAAAGCAACTTTCGATTACTGTACCTCTGCCGGACGACACAACTTCATGAAGTTTATACCATACTAATAGAGGCCCTTTGCGGCGGCGTTGCACACGAAGCAAGTGACAGAAAATCGGAATAAGACAAGCAGATAAGACATTTTTACTCAAGGTACCGTTGCACATAGTTCCCCACAATTTATGCCAATGCTTCAAATAAGGCGACGCGGTTCCTAATAGGGTGTGTGATCACCATGGACAGGAATAAATGCTCTGCAGCGCGATCCCATACTTTCCACGAGGTTGGAGATGATTTCCTGTGGTAAGGCATTTCACTCTTCAATCAGCACAATTGACAATTGTTAGGTGGTCGCTGGTGCATTTGGATCATGCTGCAACGCATCTACCCAGTGCATCCCACACGTGCACATGGAATTTAGGTCGGGGGAACGGGCAAGCCACTCCATTCGCCATATATGCTCTTGTGCCGAGAGCTCCTCCACATGTGCTGTTCGATACGGTCGCGTACTGTCACCCATAAAAATAAATCCAGTGCTCACTGCAATCTTGAAAAGACGCACATGGAGAAGGAGGTTCGACTGTTCCTGGGAGAGTTGCGTGTTTCTACTTCCTTCATATAAGAGGGAGTTCAAGATTACTACTCAGATTGAATCTGCTCTCATCCGTAAAGAGCACACGACTCCATTTTTCATCGACCCATTCGCTATGCTCCTGGCTTGCTTCGAAGTCCTGTTACATGACATTGCAATCACAGAAGCTAATTTAACGTGGATCTCGTTTCGCCTGCTGCACAATGTAGCGGTCATACCTTAGCGTAGGTCTTGGTCGACCAGCTTCTCTCCTATAAGAGGCAGTATAAGAGGTTCGAAATGCTCCCCGTGCACGTGAAACAACGATGCGAGCGATAATAGGCCCCTGAGTTACACTCTGCATGGTCCGACTTTTTTCTTGTTTCCCGGTGGCCCTCCCTTGTGCCGAGTCATCGATATCTGCGGGACATGATGTATAGGAGGATACCACCACAGTGCTTGGTAGCTACCAGCTGATCAGCAAAAAATTTTTCGTACCTGTCAACTGCCTCGATTTGTTGTGCGGGCAGCCATATTTCTCGCTTTATTTTACCTTTTCCTCCACAAACTGAAGTCCAGCTTCCTGTGCATAACCGTCATAGTTCCGGTAATACAGTCCCTTACTTTCATTTATTTCCACCCATTCCTCAATGTTTTATGTTACATTGTCCATCTCGTCCCTAAATTTTGCACACCGGTGTACCTTCCTATAGTTTGCAAATTGCATGCCTCAGTTCGAGAGTTGAAGCGATTTTATCATTCAAATCCCGGTCTGCGTTATTTTCACAGAAAACATACGTTCTCTTCCTCTCTCAAGTGAGGTCTTCGTCAATCAGGAAAACGTTATGCTTTGAACGGAATTATTCTTAACCCGACAATGGCACCCACCGGTGGGTGCAGTCGCGCACGAAAAGAACGGAGCGTGGTCTCATAGGCGCGTTACGTCGAAATCCGCGTTGTCATTAAAGGGTTAATAAACTTCGTGAGCGCTCACGGATTTGGGAAATTGTTATTTGTCTGGATCTTTGGGTTTTATGAATAGCTTGCGATATTGCCTCAAAGCATGGGAGACTGAATCACAATTTTTTAAACAGATGTGATTCACCTGAAAACTTGCACTGTTGAAACCCATTTTCAAAAACATTTTCAAAAAGCTACTTAGTGATATGAAAATCGCTTAACGAATCACACTTCTGATCGCAACCTCCAGCACCAAATTTCTATCCTACTCTGTCACAGGCCACTTAATTAGCCATGTGGCTCGAGTAGCCAAAGCAGCATTTTGATTGACTGCTTGTTTGCTTTGATGTGCGCCTTCGATCGAACATGCTCAGAAATTTGCACTTGTAATTGATTGTGTACAACTCTCACATGCAACTATTTCCACTGAGCCTCACCTTGCAGAACAAGATGATTTCCAAGAGGAAGTATAAGTTTTCAGTGGCAACTCCTTACATAACATAATTTTTATCGACGCTTGTGGATATTCTCGTGTTTGCAGCAAAAATTTTACACCGTTGAATATTTGTATCACTTTCGAGCTCATTAACAAGAGATGATAGCGGCTGCGTTCAAATGTGCAAGTTGTAAAACACTCATGACTGCGGCAACATTTGTAGATAATCTATTGTCGACGAGCGAAGGAACTCCTTCGGTAATTACTGTAAGAGCAGCGGAGGACGAGAGGCACTATCGTCCGCTTCGGCCACTTGAGTCACTTGGCTAATTGGGTGTTCGAGTGATGGAGTAGGATAGAAATTTGGTGCTAAAGATGTCGATCTGAAGTATAATTCGTTAAATGATTTCCATACCAATGAGTAGCTTTGTTGTTGTAGAAAACCGCTCAACTGTCGTGTGGTAACTTTCATGACTAGTGTTAAACTACATTCTCTAAACATTGGTCACTGATGTACTATACCCTGCTATAAAACCCTCATTCTTCAGTGTGCATATTAATTGTCGTATTGTGCTCAATAAATCACTTCGTCTCGGAGCTGGTAATATTTCTGAAAAGGGGTTTCATCGGTGTATGTTTCCGGTCATTCACTTCAAATGAAAGAAAAAATCCAGTCTCCTATGCTTTGAGGCAAGATCATAAGCTGTTCATGAAGCCCAGAGATCCAAATAGGTGGCTTTTTCTCATATCCGTGAGGGTTCACAAAGAGTTTATCAAGAATATTTCAGAATGCTTTGCCGTACAGGTTTGTTATGATGGAACCATTTATTAGGCCGACGTTTCGACTAACTCGTCGTCTTCAAGGACGTGAAAGTGGTTCGGAGCTCTTGGTATATGGCTTACCTGACCAAGCGCCCAAACGCACTAGGCCAGTTCCAACTACCCCCAGAAACTTAAACACCGAGACATCCCTGCCAAGAAACCAACCTTCTGCGGTTCCACCAGCGTTGTCTTCCCACTCTATTTCGTGAACAGCAAGGGAACAATGAGATACCAACGACGGTTGTGAGATAAGAATTGCGCGGTGATCTCAAAGCCCACAAAAGGGAATGAGTGGCAGAAGTTCACTCGTTATGGCAATGCACTCACTCCGGTTGTTCAGCTTAGGATTTCGCTCGCGGATATACAACGCTTCCAATATTTTTCTAGCACCGATCTGGTTCTCGTAGGCTAGGATTTTGCATTTGATATCAAAATCTTCGCCTTGATGCTCTTCTAATCGATGCCTGCCAAGTGGCGTTAGTAGGCTTCCTCGCTTTTTACCTGCTAGATGTTCTTTAAAGCGTATGCCTAGCATCCTTCCCGTCTCACCAGTATATGGTTCGTCACAGGCTGAACACTGAAGTTGGTATACCGTCCCTCGCTGTGTGCAATCTCCACTCCTTCCGAACGGACAAATAACGCAGTTATCTGTCGCGCATGCACGATCGTAGAGTCTGTTGCGGATCAGAAGGCGTTTGATATTGTCTGCTGGTAAATTTATAAAGACAACGTCATTAGCCATGTCCGCTCGTGCAATGCACTGCCGTACTTCTGCGCTGACTTTGTCTGATATAAACGGAAAGCGGAGATGCGCCATATTTTCATGATTTCTCAGCGGATGCCCTTTCGAGCCTGACTTTCTCTCCTTTGTCCCGTAGCCATTCAGGGTTGCAATCCCAGATGCTAGCTTACGTGACTCCTCCCGTTCTACTTCACCTGTACACACTCCTGTAGCTGTGCTGTACATGTTTCAAACTACTGCACGTTTCACAGCTTTGGGGTGAGCAGACTTCGAGTGGAGTAAGATGTTCTTCGAGCTGCCCTTCCGATACCATTTCACATTGTGATGTTGTGTGCTGTTTGGCCTTCGTGCGGGACCTCTCTCGTGATCTTGATATACAGCGACTGTCGGTTGAGGATGATAAACAGCTCATCCATCTCCTGCTGCGTTGATGTAATTACACAGCAGTCATCGATGTATCGACAGTACATAACGGGCATGCGAGTTATAACTGGACTTGCTCATAAAACATACTCTGCTCATAAAACAGATAGCTACGACCGGTGATAGACGCTAGCCCATAGCAAGTCCTCGGTTTTGAGAGAAGTACTGCCCGCTCCACTTAAAAATATTACAGCTAAGGCACTCCCTGATTAGAGTCATAATGTGAACCTTACTCAATCCGAATGTGACAATTTCCGTCCCATGCTCGTCCAGCACTTCGGAAACTGCTTGGAGAGCTTCGTCGTTGTTTACGTACGTATAAAGCGCACTTAAATGACTCTACAACGCAGTTTTCTTGAAGCCTACACGAACGCAAGCGATCAAGAAATTCGTTAGTGTTCGGCAGATGTGATGGTACGTATCGGAGTAGTTGGCCAACAATTTTGTTAAAGAACCACGAAATACGGTCCGTTGGCCCACCTACACAGCTAATGATGGGTCTTAATTTCTAATCGCTAGCATTAACTGAGTTTTCACCTCCGTTGGACAGCTTATGAGTCTTAATCAGGCTATAGAAAACCGGGCACAAGGGTGTATCCAACTTCAATCTACTAATCAGCCTTCTATCCGATTTTGCTGTCTTTCCGATTGATACCCATAACGCATTCAGCCTGTGACATTGTGTGAGGAACGTCTTTTCAGTGGAGTGGCTGTACACAGAAGTATCACTAAGGTGGAGTTCGGTGATTTTCCGATCTAACGAACGAGGTAAAACCTCCTAAAACGAACTCTCCTACCTTGTCACTCACGGAAAGACGAATTTCACCTTCTGCTACGCGTTTTCGCATCTCTCGCAATCCTTCCCAGTGTGCGTTCGTCATGTTCGAGAACCTTTCGCGCTCATGCCTTCTGAAAATTTCAAGTACTCCTGATGAAAGTACTCGAAATTTGACGTCTTGTACGGGGGAAGGTTCTGGCTCTTTGTAAAACGAACATGGGAATGGAATAGGCGACGGCATAGATTCTGTGCTAGCGCGCTGAGACTCTTTGCGCATTCCACTTCTTCTAGGCTGGTCTCTCAGTCGATGAAGCCCTGTTACCACCTGGCGGTACGTGGAAGGTCCAACCCCTTAAGCAATCGAAAATGATGTCCCAAGGTTGAGGAAATCCACAGCTTTCTCCGATATAGTTGTGCCGCCAATAAGAGTGACTATTGTCTGATTCAACACATTGTTCACTCCTTGAGTGGGCATTGTTTCGTACTGGTGGTTCGTAGAAGAGTCGGTCCTATTGCAGGGACCATTTCTGTGTTTCTCGCTTCTTAGGGTGTTGTTCTTACAAGGGAAGGATCCCAAGTCGAAGTGGCCATTCGAAATGAGACCTACACTGTTAGATGTATTTTGTGATGTTGATTTCAAATCTGCCTTCAAAATCTGCCAAAGATTCTCCGAACGAAGTTACGGAGGTGGTCTCCGAAGAGCGCGCTCAACAGGAGAAAGCACAAAAGCCATGGTCGCCGGAAGCTCAGCAGTGGCGGCTTGGAGTATAGGTAAGGGTGACACATCATAGGCATAGGACCAAGGATCGGGTTTCACGGGCGACAGTGTTTTTGCATTTTGCAGGAATTTTTCCTCCGGATTGTAAGAATGTTTTTATAGTAGTTTTACCACCTTCAGCGATTTTTTGGTTTTTGAACGTGAGTCAGTCCCTACTTAAACCGTCTGACATCTGCTCTAACCACCAACATGACAAAAACTCTGTTCTTATATATTCCAAATTCACTGCAGGATAACTTTTACCTATTATAGCAGACGTGATAATCTTTATATAGCATCTAGCACGATATAAAGTTGAAAAAAAGTTTTTCGCAATGATCGCAACGAATGAAAAAATTTCGCCGCGGGCTGTACCATCACAATAACTTACTGACCAGATGGAAAGCAGAACTGTGTAGGCGTCACAAAATCACCTGGATGTGTGCTCAAGAAGCCGGCGACGTGTCATGAGTAAGAGAGAAACCTCTCAGGAGCACAGAATTGGAAGTACACAAGTGAATTACATTCGCAGGCATAAAAAACTCCCCTTCTTGGAAACTCGCTAGTGGGTTCCTATTAAAGTCGGCTGGCCCATTTTGCAGTGGAAGACCGCTTTGACAGGAACTGATTCACCTGGAGCATTCAAAAAGTCGTCGAAAGCGGTAAAACTAACATAAAGACATTTTAACAACCAGGAGGAAAAAATCCTGCAAAATGCAAAAACGCCGTCGCCCACCAAACCCGACCCTAGGTCCCATGCCTATGAAGTGTCACGCTTACCTATACTCCAAGCCGCCACTGCTGGGCTTCCGGCGACCGTGCCTTTTGTGCTTTCTCCTGTTGAGCGCGCTCTCCGGAGGCCATATCCATAACTTCGTTCAGAGAATCGTTTGGCAGATTTTGAACGCAGATTCGAAATCAGCATCAAAAAATACGTCTAGCAGTGTAGGTCTCATCTCAAATGGCCACTTCGATTTGGGATCCTTCCCTTGTTAGCACAGAGTGTTGCTTTTGCCCTAGATCGGATAGAATCACAGACCTCCTTCGAACCACGCTCAATCGCTTTTCAACAACGATCTGACAGAAGCCGTCTACAAGATTCTTCCTTCGCATTACACTTCAATAAGCTAGAATACAATATGTACTGCTTTTGTTTAACAGCTACGCTTAGGATATTACGATAGATGTTTACGATCCCAGAGTGATCTTCGTCGAGATTACATATTGATCCCAGCTTCTTGTTCGTGATGAACCTTGGGAAGACGGCGGTCGACTTGCATCGCTGTAGGAACAGCAGCGATTGGCGGGTAAGTACGATCTTCTGACGGAGAGCAAAAGCTTCTCGAACTAGACCGAACGAGCGGCGGTACATCGCGTAGTAATTTCCAAGTTCGGTCTTCTTGAAACCTGGGAATGTCATATAATTTATCAGGAATATTCTTGATGAGACCGTAACATTCTCCTGGACAACGAAGACTTACTTGAAAAAGCAAGAAAACGTATGTTTCCCGTGGAAATATGCCTCAAACTGTCTATATTGGAAAAATGGTATCAAAATGATCAGTAAAATGTGAAGAATGCAAAGGTCTTTACCTTGGACGGTAAGACCGCTTTTACTCTTGAGCCCAGGCATACAATTTGCAAACTATAGGAAAGCACTATTTCTGATGTACAGGCATATCATTTACTGACACCAGGGATTATACTCATGTTTGCTATTTTCAATTTGAAAAACAGCTATCGTTCAAGATTGGCGCACGAATAATTTCGTCTATTTTGTCTTTCAGTTTTAGAATATGGTAGGTGCTTCACAGTTCATTGAATACTTTCAGTAGAGCAAAATGTCTTCTGCTTATAGTTATAGTAAGCGTCGTTGCTAATGTGGCACCCCCAAGAACTTTGAAGGACAGAGGACTAAAAATATGAGCTTTTTCAAGCTTTGAACTAACCATCTTATAGAGCTCGACGAGCTGAGCCGAACTATGTCACATTATGTTTGAAAAAATAGCATGGCGATAAAGAAAAGGCGAAAAAGACGCGAATCCGCGTTTTCGTGATTTTTGAACAATTAGGGTGGGTATTGTATAACAACGAGTTGAAACTGGTAAATTTTTTATCGTGCGAGATTCCGTCTACTCTTACTTCTCCTGAACGCTACCTCTGCGAGCACAATAGAGATGGCCAGTCCATCGGCTTCATGGAGTGACTGCAGCTCTCCCTTTAAGTACCATAAATGTATCAAGAGTGCAGTTTCTGTAAAGGCTCAAGACTCAGTAGTTTTCAGGTACGCACCACACACTATTGCTATTGTGCTTTTGGTGTTAATTGTCATCGTGAGAGCGCCTACTATTTATGCTCTCATGATTCTCTACCAGGTGAAGGTTTCCGAGTACTTATGATTTTTGACATTTTCAAAGCATTGCACGAAAAATTGTCACACCGATAACTGCAAAATTTCTATTCTTATTTGTAGCTATTAATGCTGTTCGAAGCGTTCGAAGCGCACCATCAATTCGATATCAAACAGATTTGGGAGAAATGAGGGAGGATAATGAACGTTATCTCACTGAGCCGAAAATAGGCAACTCTTCATTTGAAAAGCAAATAAATTATTTCAGAGCAACTGCTCGAGCGTGAACTAATTCAAACCAGCTATCTGCTTATCAAAAGTATCTGAAAGTACTGGGTATGCCTTATGAACCAAGCAGTTTCTTGAACAGATTGTTAGGACCACATTACATAGAAAAGTACCTTATGGCTCCTTCAGATCGTTTTCTTTGTGTTCTAGACTAATTGTAAGCTAGCAATACTATAAAGAGCGGTGTACTTTGTAGCTGAGCATCGATTACTTCGGCTGACACTTGTTAAGAAGGGCTACATGCTCCCTAGATGGTCAATTTTTAACACATTGACGAAAATCGCGTCCTAGGAAAAGAGGGCCGCGAGCAACCGGTGCGCGTTTTTCTCCATCGGTGACTGCAGCTTTTATGTGAATTTCATGATCATAGTGTTCTTTTTTTGAATTCTTTCGCTAAGCTTTTACTTTTTGGTTATGGTACTTGGTGGTCATTCAGTCATGAGCTCTATCGTACACAGAATTCGCTTCGAGGAGCTTCTGCGGGATTTGCAACTTATCGTTAACAGTGAAGACGTTAATGGCGACCGTCATTTCAAATTATTTCATTTTCGAGGTTTTCCAATAGACATTGTATGGAACACTAGAAGTACGACAAAAACTCCCGCCTCGATGAGTCACTAGACCTTTTTGAAAGGAAATTTCATTTGATGCAGTTCCTTCAAAGAAGCATAGTTATGGTATCGATCTTAAAATTCCAAAAATCGAAGATTTTCTAGTGTCTCTCATTAGATAGCTTCTCTTATTTCTAATTCAATGGTCTGAGGGAAAAAAGTGAAAGGAAAAGGAGTTATAGCTTATATAAAATAAGAATAACAATCGTAGTCCGCATATGAACTACACGGTCCCGCGCGACCCAAAATGTGTAGTTCAAATGTGGACTACATTGTTGTCTATGAGTTAAAAGAGCTCGTGAAGGAAACCAATTTTATAGCATGAAGAGAAGCCACTGTTGCTAACGTGCATCATTATGGATGTCGTTTATCTGTTCACATGGATATTGCTTTGGTTGATGTTGACATTGAAAAGGGAATGGTCGTTCAACGTCGCTCACAAAGTGCATCAGATGTATGCCCTTCAGGTGCAGTTCGCATATTCATTTGTATTCGCTTACTTTACACATGTATTGTTCAAATACTGGCAGTCTCAATTAATTCAAACATTCGTCATTTAAAAGCAGTCTAGGTATTGCCTTTAGTTCACCCCATGTTCGAGCATCGTTTGGGCTATAGCCTTCTAGCGCGTGTGTGCTTTTGCTGGCCTCTATTGACTTTTCCTTGAATTGTTTTGAAATTTTTTTGCTGTTCTGTGGTCTCTAGAACATTTACGGTGGGTGCTGTGAATTTTTTATCTCACAAGAGAGGTCTTTCAGGGTGTGGGACGCTTTTTGAAAATGTTTTTTCTTCATGGTGTAGGGGCATGAGCACTGAGTATTGAACAATGGTTCATTTCCGCTAAATGACCTTTTGAATGCCAAAAAAGGAGTAAACATGATTTAGTCAGAAATTAAAGGCACAGTTCACGATAATTTTGGGTAATCCTCCAGATTATGATGAAAAATGGAAGGCAAGATCGAAATTAGTGCGACTGAGGTGAAGAAACTGCGTGCATCGGTGTTTCCAAAGTGAAAAAGTCTTCGAAAAGCCGTTGAAAAGGGGGCTGGACGAGAATGAAATCAGAAAAATGAAGAAGAGTGGAGCGTCGGACGAGCTAAACAGTGTGTTTCACTGCGCGCGTGTGGGTCCTGGTGCGAATAACAGACAATGGTAAGCATAATTTCATTCATTTATAAGCATAAATAAACAGAAAAACCCTAGTAACAGCAAAAGTAGCTCACCTTTTTCATCCTCTAGGAGTAGGAAATTAAATAAGGGATCGCGGCAGCAAAAAGAAAAACAGAGGAAAAAAGAATGGGAGAAAAACATCGCCTCATCACTCGGCGATTAGCTGATTGTGCGTGGGTCCTAGAACGAATAATAGGAATCTGTATTGTCTCGACACTCGTCTAACGTGACACCGATCGAGGGGCGGGAAAGCGAAGTACAGCAGCAACGGGGCTTCCACTATGCCCTGAGCGCCGAGATTGTGGGAGCGAGAGGATCCCCTCTGCCACCCATGGGGGGCGCTGAGTATTCCTAAAGGAAGAACTCAGTAACCTTTTTCATCGTGAACCGTGCCTTTAATCTTTTGACCCAATAACTGTCGTTTGTTTCATTCATGGCGTCGACTGTCCGCACAGTAGAAGGCGCAAGTGGACTGCGCATTGGAAATAATCGGTGTTCTTGGGAAACAAGTTGAAACATGTTCAAAAATACGGGGAAGTTTCATAGGAGCTGTTCACAGTTGAACTGTTGGCAGCGACGGATGGTGTAGTTGATAGCGATATGGACTTTGAGTTGGGACGATTGGGCTGGGTTCATGGTTCGCAACTTTGCAGAATTAGCGAAATCAAGCAGTTTTCAAAGCTAGATGAACTATGGGGTTGTACGACATTACGAGGACAGAGGTGGTGTCAAAGGTGTATTTTAAAGAAATTTCAATCGTGTGCAGTCGCGTGAAGAGGTGTTTTCCACTGGGTCCCTTCGGAAGGTTGAATACATATGGAACAATTTTCGAGCTCTATCACGCCCTGACAAGAGCGTTTTTCAAACCGACGGTAACCCGTGTACTATTCTTGGGGCCAGAGATTTGTCCCGGTAAGGAATCTCAATTACAAATGATAACATAGACTGCGCTTTAGGGTTGCAGACTATCAGCCTGCCCTAGGACACCTTCATGTGAAAGATGTCTGTTTAAAACATTCCAAGCACGCAATTCTAAGTAAATGCTGTTCAGTTGATGCTCTCTTCACTATGCTTCTTTCAATGCCAGAATGGAATTGCTCAAGCGCGTAGTTTGATAAATCATTAAATTAGTTCGATCAAATCATTAAATTAAATGAAACATTTCCAGAAAGGTTTGGCGACAGGTCACATCAAAGGCAATGAAAATCCATCACAACTGAAAAATTCGGTGATTGTAATGCAGAGGGACCACGTGAGATCTTTGACACGATTTTTATTCATTTTAAGTGAGCTTCTTCTCAAACTGCAAAGAGCTTTAGATGTTTATTACTGATGATCAAGCAGCAAAGCAGTCGCTGTTACGGCACTTACAACGCGGGCATTTCGACGCACCTGAAGAAATGTATTGGTCAAAAAGCAACGGCAACCAAAACAGCTGTACTACAAGGTCTAAACTAAACTGTCTACTTTGTACAGGTATGACGCAAAACTTGTTAATTTACCCAATTTCCCAACTTCAGAAAACTACCCTTGAATGACAGCGCCATTAACACGCCGGAAACGTCTCGATTAATTCAACGCCCTGTGGAGGACACAGTGGCTTATAATTCGGTAAGCCATTACGTCCATCTTCAAGTTTTGATCAAAGTTACCGACGGAGTGAGCTCCTTTTTATTCCTATTTCGTAATAAATGTGTAATACGTAGTTGTTGTTTCGGGGTAACGGAACTTCTCCCCTATCGCGACATACTCCCTTGCGGCATGCGGCAAATGTCACTGCAATTACCATACTCACCCCGCCTCCCGCCAATCGATAGGACGCGATATTTTTCCTTGACTGACTTGCTTTTTCATTGGATTTTATCGTTTTTCCTTCTGTTTCTTTTTAGTTTTCATGTTTATTAGACTCGATTAATTAAAATGACTCCTCTTATATAAACGACGATCAAGACCTCGTTGGAATTGAAAAGAGCGGCCAGCCAATTCGAATAATTAAAGGACTCCCTACCTCACAAATTGCGCGCCCCAATCTTCCATCGCAATCCTGCGATAGGCGGCGGGTGCGGCGTGTGCGACGCCGTGTTAGGGGAGAAGTTCTCGGACCCGTTGTTTCGTATTACTCCCGACCTTGCCATCGAATGAGATGTGAAGATATGCAATGGCCTTATATGGTCCTCCACCGCTCGCAACAAGGCGCCAACTTGGCAAGAAAGTTCCGATTCGGTTTTGTGCATTTTCCGCACGGCAGCCTCGATCGCTAATAGCAGGACAGTTCTGATCGATCGTGACTCCCGCTTCCAGTTGTACAACAGCAGAGATCTTTAGAAATTCATTCTCTTCAGGAAATTCTAGCGAAACACTCACACACTACATTACATACATACATACATACATACATACATACATACATACATACATACATACATACATACATACATACATACATACATACATACATACATACATACATACATACATATATACATATATACATATATACATATATACATATATACATATATACATATATACATATATACATATATACATATATACATATATACATATATACATATATACATATATACATATATACATATATACATATATACATATATACATATATACATATATACATATATACATATATACATATATACATATATACATATATACATATATACATATATACATATATACATATATACATATATACATATATACATATACATATACATTACATATATACATATATACATATATACATATATACATATATACATATATACATATATACATACATATACATACATACATATATACATATATACATATTACATATATACATATATACATATATACATATATACATATATACATATATACATATATACATATATACATATATACATATATACATATATACATATATACATATATACATATATACATATATACATATATACATATATACATATATACATATATACATATATACATATATACATATATACATATATACATATATACATATATACATATATACATATATACATATATACATATATACATATATACATATATACATATATACATATATACATATATACATATATACATATATACATACATACATATATACATATATACATATATACATACATACATATATACATATATACATATATACATATATACATATATACATACATACATACATACATACATACATACATACATACATACATACATACATACATACATACATACATACATACATACATACATACATACATACGAGATGGTCCGTCTGTCACTCGGTCGTGATCCGAGAGGCTGATCAAAGGAAGTCAACGGGCACGGCTTATAGGGGGTTCTGCGATGGAAGAATGTCATGCAGAAGCTTCATTGCCATTCCTATCGTGTGCAGAAATTCCACATCATTTCCTGTCTCAACAAACAGTGTAGGGTGAAAGAGTGTAGGTTGTTGACTCGCTTGAGTTGAGACACGTATCCCTGCATCGTTTTCTCTAGCTCAAAATTTTTTACGCAGTAACTACTACTCTAAAAATAAAACAATCATGTTTCTTACAGAATTATCGAACGTGCAATCTTTCACAAAAAATCTACTATGAGAACAGCGAAATGATCTTTTTTAAGAGAGTCGCTAGCAGGGTAGGACGCTCGTGGTTTCGTTGGTGCCGGCGTGAAAATTGTGAAAGACCTACGCTCAAAAGGCGTATGGAGGACGCAATGAAAGACTGGTCCAATTCGTTTCCTGAAACAGATCCAAGTCCTCCTAGCAGGATGGTACTCCAGCCCACAGAGCCGAACTTGCCCGGAAGTGGTGTCGGCGTTGGCAGCCCGACTTCGTTAGCAAAGATGAAGGAATCCATCCTGCTTTCCAAATCTTGACTCACTTGACTCCTACGTATAGTCCCTGATTAGAAAAGGACCGGTCGGGTTCCCATTCCCAGTTTGTAATCCTAGAAAGCAAGACTCAAAAAAGCTCAAAAAGGGGATATTTCGAGACGTGACTGTAGCATGTTGTAGCACATGATTCAGGCGAACGTGCATATAAATTCCATTGTCATTTTCACTTGAGAAGCTTCAAATGCTTGGCCATGAATTAGCACCCATAATTTTAGGACACACTGTACATACATGCATACAACTTACACAAAGTGCGTTATGTGTAGCAGGATCATTTGGTTAATTCAAATACATTACTTTGGGAGGGCGTTCTTGTTTTCATTCATCCCCTGCGCTCGGAGATCTCTTCTTTGGCTGGACCACCGTAATCAAATAAAAAAAGTAATGCTTCGAGCAGTAAAACAGAAGTTTCAAGGTCGTGCGACATTCACATGGTCCATTATCTCATTCCGCCCAAATCTCTATTCGAGCGAATGGTTCACCTCCGGACAGCAGAGGTCAAAACACTTTTGGGACATTGCAGGTAGCCCTCATAACTTTCTTTAATACCCTTCCTCAGTTTGTTGAATGATTAGAGTGTTTCTCATAAAATATGATTTCAAGAGAAGAGAGAACACAACTTATACATCCAACTTACAACGGAATCCCACATCAGTGCAACGTTCGATAGCGGCAGGGCAATGGCCATCGGTACAATATTGGAGTCACTCTTTACTTTATATTTGTCCTATTTTGCTCTTGTGAACCTTTTGGAAAGGGCTTATAATCTAATCTAATAAGTGCACTATAGCAACAGGAAGCATATGCCTCAATTCACAAAGCCAAGGAACAAGCGTTGTATCAACGAAGAGATAGTGCCGATAATTCCCATTATGGTAAAATCGAAAACAACTATAGTAATTATGGCACATATTCACGATTGCCACCTCAGGTACAGCAAGCTCAGAGAGGATCAATTATCAGAACTTTTAGCCACTTTTTCAGTCACGTATACCAATACCGCCGGGACAACACTTGAGTGCCGTAGCTATGAACAATAGCGGCTATTCTCAACAAAAAACGGTAAAAGATAACTGTTCTTTCTGTTTACTTTTCTTTTCGTGTATCAGCGTCAAAATTCTGAAGTATTATTTGATTGTGGTCAGAACAGAATACCTTTTTGTCATACCTGCCATGATAACGTTAGTATCCTACTATATATTTTTGTTATACCTGCCATGATAACTCTAGTATCCTACAACATATAATACGCGAATGGGTGTGTGTTGTGTGTTGTGTTGTGTGTGTGTATGTGTGTATGTGTGTGTGCGTGTGTGCGTGTATGTATGTATGTATGTATGTATGTATGTATGTATGTATGTATGTATGTATGTATGTATGTATGTATGTATGTATGTATGTATGTATGTATGTATGTATGTATGTATGTATGTATGTATGTATGTATGTATGTATGTATGTATGTATGTATGTATGTATGTATGTATGTATGTATGTATGTATGTATGTATGTATGTATGTATGTATGTATGTATGTATGTATGTATGTATGTATGTATGTATGTATGTATGTATGTATGTATGTATGTATGTATGTATGTATGTATGTATGTATGTATGTATGTATGTATGTATGTATGTATGTATGTATGTATGTATGTATGTATGTATGTATGTATGTATGTATGTATGTATGTATGTATGTATGTATGTATGTATGTATGTATGTATGTATGTATGTATGTATGTATGTATGTATGTATGTATGTATGTATGTATGTATGTATGTATGTATGTATGTATGTATGTATGTATGTATGTATGTATGTATGTATGTATGTATGTATGTATGTATGTATGTATGTATGTATGTATGTATGTATGTATGTATGTATGTATGTATGTATGTATGTATGTATGTATGTATGTATGTATGTATGTATGTATGTATGTATGTATGTATGTATGTATGTATGTATGTATGTATGTATGTATGTATGTATGTATGTATGTATGTATGTATGTATGTATGTATGTATGTATGTATGTATGTATGTATGTATGTATGTATGTATGTATGTATGTATGTATGTATGTATGTATGTATGTATGTATGTATGTATGTATGTATGTATGTATGTATGTATGTATGTATGTATGTATGTATGTATGTATGTATGTATGTATGTATGTATGTATGTATGTATGTATGTATGTATGTATGTATGTATGTATGTATGTATGTATGTATGTATGTATGTATGTATGTATGTATGTATGTATGTATGTATGTATGTATGTATGTATGTATGTATGTATGTATGTATGTATGTATGTATGTATGTATGTATGTATGTATGTATGTATGTATGTATGTATGATGTATGTATGTATGTATGTATGTATGTATGTATGTATGTATGTATGTATGTATGTATGTATGTATGTATGTATGTATGTATGTATGTATGTATGTATGTATGTATGTATGTATGTATGTATGTATGTATGTATGTATGTATGTATGTATGTATGTATGTATGTATGTATGTATGTATGTATGTATGTATGTATGTATGTATGTATGTATGTATGTATGTATGTATGTATGTATGGATGTATGTATGTATGTATGTATGTATGTATGTATGTATGTATGTATGTATGTATGTATGTATGTATGTATGTGTGTGTGTGCTTGTCCTTTCACCAATCAAATCTTGACGCCTCCATTATTTACGATCTAACTTTGACTCTTTGATATGTTTCATTCGCTAAGAAGGGTAAGTGCAGTGA
Organism: Haemonchus contortus; assembly: GCA_000469685.2. NCBI lineage: Eukaryota > Metazoa > Nematoda > Chromadorea > Rhabditida > Trichostrongylidae > Haemonchus > Haemonchus contortus. The sequence goes on along the minus strand of LS997567.1, from coordinate 44,911,032 downwards.
TAGGAACTGACCAAGGGTACTAAATTATAAGGAAATGAAAATTTAATTTTGCTATTAAATTGCGCCAGCTACATAGCGAAGTTTATGACTCAATGAAATAACACGGGATCTCTTTGATTCGATACCTTGGCCAAAAATTTTCGACCGCTAATAATCTTGGATTATCATCTAATGATATATCCGCACAGAAAGGAAGTAAACACAATGATAATGGTGTTATTGTTATGTATGGTCGACAACATTTGTGAGTACCGTTCAAGGCTGCTCACCGGGTTGAACCTTCAACGGGTCATTATTTTTAAGATGAACAGCAACAGATCGAGACTTCTAATCATGGGCATAAGCATCGACGCATTTTGAATACCATCACATGCCCTGTTAGTCCTATGTCAAATTTCACGCTCAGAAGAATGAAGAAGAGTGACGGGCTAGCCTATTATTGTAATTCTGTTATAAGAAGGAGGAGAGTCTGGCGCTCGCCGGGGGTGACCCGACCGGTGTACTCATAACCCAGATAAAATATTTTTGAACAAAGAGTAGCCGCTTGGTAAGCTTTTCTCTTAACCAGATCAATCTTAAGGGAACATGAAATCTAGCATCTAACTCCTTTCTAACGAGGTCTAAAAGTTTTGTTTAGCTCTCTCGTTGTGGAGCGAGCTCATTGAGAGGTATGTATATCATTCAGTCTGACTCTCGTCTTGAAGAAGTAACTGTAGGAACTGTATCATATTATAAGTAAACCAGTTGGGCTACGCACACTAACGCGTGCACCATGCCATGCCCACTACCGCTTGATTACGATTTGTTAGAGGACCAATATGAACAGTGTCGGTTCCCTTTTCATAACCGTTTCCCCATTAGGTGATATTCCCCATTTGGAACGATCCGCTTTAAGGGTATTGATCTCTTGACACTAATAGGTGATCGTGGAATTGTTTCCATTTTAACCTCCTCTTGTTCCTAGGGCTTTGATAGTCTTGGTTGTGGGAAGCGTGTTGTGATTTACAGTCTGTAACTTCATAAATAGATTGGATGTTAATCAACGGCCCAATATAAAGAGCATCGGTCGACTTTCTTTTTCATAACTGTTTTCTCACCGCGCACTTGTGATCTCCACGCTCTTGATCGTGCCTACGTGACTTTTGCGAGGACACACAAACGGACACACAAAGTTAGCGGTTTATATATATAGAGGATGCTGAAGTCGTGCTCAGTCCTCACGCCTGCTAACATGTTTCGAGTAGTCTCAATAATTTAACCAGTACCTCTGCATTGTAACCGATGAACAACTGTCTTTTCGAAAGTGTCTTTATCAGTGCATCTCCCCTGGTATTATTCTAGAAAATATAACTCATCGGTTACCCGAATACTTTTCTCATCAGTAAACAGATTGCTGAAATACGTTACATAAAACTTGTTGAGCTATTTCCGTTGGAGGTTTAACTGGAATTTCTGTGACGTTTCTTTTAGAATACACCCTCTGTGATCTCTGCTGTTCGGCAAAGTCCAATGCTAAGCGAGCGAAGTTACGGAGGGCATCAAGGAGCGAGTTCCAATATAATGACAACCTCATCAAGGTGCAGTACTCTGATCTCCATTTATTTCACTTCTCATTTCTAAAAGCTGGATGTTTTGGAAGAAAAGGGAAGCAGGCAGTACATTAAGGTGCTGCACAGTACTATTTCGAATTATTTGCTGCTTGGACCATTTATAGATTAATTCCCTCGATTCTCAAAAAGGAAGTTGAAACGAAGCTTTTTTCACCCGTTCCCTGGGGAACGACAAAACACTACTCTTTTTGTATCCACATAAAAGCTTTGTTCTGCTATTTTCAGCCCTGTAGTTATGTAAGAATAAGAATTTTCCTGAGTTAGGGTACTGAGTTATGCTTCATCAATGCAGGCCATAAGTATGATAACGCAAGTTCCTCGTTTGGGTTTTTTTCAAAGCTGTACCTTCTTTTAAGTCTATCATATACGTTATCTCACATATCTGCTTTGGTACTCTCAATTCGTCAGTTTTCGAAAAATGGTGAGGCCTCGCAATCATCCAGCAGCCGTCCCGTCTGCGCGCATTCGGTGACGTCTTTTCGACAATTTCCGCATGACAGTCGCTTGTATCGCAATGCGTGGACATATCATCGATTAGCCTTAGCCGGTCGTCTCCTATCGATTACGGCCCCTTATCCGAATACAGTTGCTTGGGAATCGTTAGGCTACGAAACCTGCAGAAACACGAGAAATGACTGCCGAATTGAGTGTATGTTCAAATTCGATGAGAATACATTCGGATTCGACCATACAATTGTATCTGCTGTATCCAGTTAGGTTTCGAGAGTCATATGAACTTCTGGACAAGAAGAAGCTTGAGAGAATGCAAATCCCGTGCCCTACTTAGACATGGCACGCGCTTCAACACATTTTTTTGACGAAAAGGTGCCCTTTTCCGCTTTTATGATAGTTTCGGCTTTAACCTGTCCATCAAAGCGTCTTTCGCTTGTCATTTTTTTGTCGACAGAAGTATAAAAATCCTTACTATATATAAAGCGCTCGCGTCTGTCTGTCTGTCTGTCTGTCTGTCTGTCTGTCTGTCTGTCTGTCTGTCTGTCTGTCTGTCTGTCTGTCTGTCTGTCTGTCTGTCTGTCTGTCTGTCTGTCTTTCTGTCTGTCTGTCTGTCTGTCTGTCTGTCTGTCTGTCTTTCTGTCTGTCTGTCTGTCTGTCTGTCTGTCTTTCTGTCTGTCTGTCTGTCACGAAATTCGATACTACGTGAAGGAACACCTGGAGAGGTCGGGTCAAGTTTGTAATGGGTTGAGCATAGGGCAAGATCAACAGAGCACAGATGAGCTCAACGGAGCCCCGCGCCCAAGGGGCGGGGCATGCGCCGGAATTGAGCGGGGCCATGGGCATATTCTTCTCATTCGGTCTCATAACAGTCCAGGCGCCGGGAAAATTGTGCAAAGGTGTGATATGAGTCAACAATTGGAAAAAGGAAAATTACCGGCGGTGGACGGAGCGTTCTCGCGGTGGGCGGTACTTTCCACAGAGATTCATAACTCGATTCAACGAACGTGTCGAGGCCAGGAAAAAATGAAAAGAGTGAGCAAGGTTTTATGCGTGCTGGGCATGCGTAAGCTTAGTGAGGCACCGCCCACGATGGGCGGGGCGTGCGTTAAGGTGAACGCTGCTCTTTAAAAATGAGTGTAACATCGTTCGGAAACGTTCTAGAATGCGGTAAAAAAGGGGTTAGAGGTAATGGAACAAATGTGGCCGAATTCTCGAAGTGGGCGGGGTTGGCACGTAAGTGGGCGGGGCTTAGATCAAAAATTTATAACCCTGTTCAGAAATGTTCTGGGATGCGGCAAAAAGGTATTAAGGTGTAAAAGAACAAATGTGGTCAAATCCCGGCAGTGGGCGGGGTGGCGCTAGAGCGGGCGGGGCTTAGATCAAAAATCCATAACTCTATACAGAAACGTACTAGGATGCGGCAAAAAGGTATTAGGGCGTTAAAGAACAAATTCGATCAAATCCAAGAAGTGGGCGGGGCTGGCATTAAAATGGGTGGAGCTGGCACTAAAGCAGGCATCAAAAATTTATAACTCTATCCAGAAACGTTCTGGGATGCGGGAAAAAAGTGGTATGATATGGTAGAACAAATGGGGTCAGATCCCAGAACTGGGCGGGATTGGCACTGAAGTGGGCGGGGCTTACATCAAAATTATCAAGTCTTTTCGGGTGCGTTTCAGAACGCGGGAAAAGGGTGTCTGGAGGGATAAAAGTAGTATGGTTCGAAATCTGAAGTGGGTGGGGTTTGCAAAGAGGGGGGAGGCTGAGATCATAAATTATACTTCTGTCCTTCACACTAACACGAGGTGCACAATTAGGATATACCATTGAACTCTTTTAAAAATTGGGCTGAAAATTTTCTAAAAGTCAGTATCCATGGTTCCACACACACAGTAGTCTCTTCTACCCAAAAGCAAATGCGTGTAAATGTAAATGTAAAGACGTGTAAATCCTTACAACTGCTCAAAGGGGCTTTCCTTTCAAAGTTAGTGTTCATGGCCACACACAGCCCGAACTACACAGGGTTTCTTCGACTACATGGACTGCAAAGGTATTTGATTTGGATACATCGGAGTACTCTTCATTGCCAGACACAGCCCCATTTCACATCCCAAAAAATGATGGTCGCAACAGAAGTGTCCTGGAAGGGACTCAGATTATAAAGGTCTAATGAAAATCAGAAGCCTATATGGCGCCGTCCCTCATGGCTAGAGCCACTTGCACACGCAGTAGCGTGCGTGGCCGCCTCATTAATCAGAACATCTTCATGAGGGAC